>CM067221.1:45105036-45353997 GCA_034190945.1 Octodonta nipae | reverse complement strand
TCTAAATATATTTTTTTTGTTGGAAAAATGCGCATATAAAAATACAAATCGACTTGTTCAAGCGTCAAATAAATATTGGAGCTATTTCAAGGACAATTTCAAACGTCCAAAAGTGCAATGCTTGTGGTAATAGGTAGTGACATTAAGTGTTTCTTATAGGTTAACTGTGATATGCTCTTACTTATTTCTTCACGACCTATATTCGGCCTTCTTCTCAAGATCAAATTTGTTTGTTTTTCAGTAGTCCCGCTAAGATCATAAGAGAAAATCAGTAACAATTTTATTTGTGGATATAAAACCAATACAATAGGCTTTATTAATTCATTTAAGGCATACTTTTTTTTATACACAACAAATTTTCATTTAATTTTTACTAAAGTGTTAACTGTAGATTCCACCAATGTTATATGTGCATTCTATTATTCTAATATTCCAAATTTTTAATTTCCTGTCCAATGAAAGTACAATTCACATTAAAGATTAAAATATGATTTTTGCTCTGAACAAATTATATTACACGCACAAATATTGACTACAAGTAATAAAAATTGTAAAATATCAAAAATATTAACTAAATTTCTTTCTTAAAAATATTGCATAAATTTGTAATAATGACATTAAGTTTAAACTACGTGCTAAATTTGGTGTAAATTACAAAATGTTTCAGTTCATATATGGCAAGCTAGTGTCACTAAGTCAGGGTGATTTTGTGTATACTCCTAGAAAAGCGGCCAAAAGTACACAGGCTATTCCTGAACCAATAACAATCCATTTTACAATATCTACGATGTATATGGTAGAGAAAAGTTTGGTCTTCAGCATATCGATGTACTTGTCATCCAATATAGTAGACTGAAAAAAAAGAAAAAACATATATTAATTTCAAAAACTTGAGTTACTATGTTACAAAAATAATTTAAAATCATTATGCATTATTATATTAGTAAATTATTATGTTTATTTTAACACTCCTACTTATAATAGTTTTCTCTCAAGACTTTGCCTGTGCTGTCAAATTGAGGGGATAAAACTATTGCATATTCAATAGTTTCCTTGTAATGTTCTAGCGAATATAGATAAACCAAATATCAGTTATTTTGAATAGAATTTCAAGATATTCCTAAACCCTATATTTAATAACTATTGCGCGTGACTTCGTCTTGGTCTGTGACATTCTTCACATGGAGGATTTTCTATTAGGCTGTGCCATAGTTCGTACGAGTACACCAGTTTGGAATTAAAACTTGCAAACCTTCTTTGAACATTTGAAGTATTCAAAAAATGTTTTTATGAGTACCTAATTGAAAATATGTAGCATGTGAGAGCAATTTCTACAAACACAGTGACTCTTACAGGAGTTCAAAAGTGCAGAGAAAAGTATCAAATCCTCCTCAACCCTTTGCACTCCATATTAGGGTTCATTAAAAAACCTACTTTTATTCTAGTATCCGGCATTAAGAAAATATACCCTCTTCTGTTAATTAGATAAAATAATGTTTTTTACGTTTATGTCAATGTTATGAATCTATAAAAACAACCTCTGCCACCATAGGTCTACTACAATTAATATTAATTAACTAATTAATAATTAATTTATTTATAATTTTTACCTATTCATGTAAATTTGCAGGAAGCGACCATAAACTTTTAATATTTTACATTGTAAGCCTTGTTGTGATAGGCACCCGTCTCTATGACTGCTACAGGTATCTGCAGCCAGGTAATAGCAGGTATAAAAATGTAAATTATTATTCCCTAACCTGTTAATTAAAATTTTCCAGTGCTCAATTAAATCCCTCAAACACAATAATGCTTGGCAGTTGTATAAAAATTTGATGCAGCCAGGAATAAATAATTAAAAACAAAATTACAGTAACTATGGGAGCTCGATTCGAAGAGAGAGACAGAACAGTATTAATTCCTTCTTCTGGAAGAATAATTTAAAATGATTGGTTTTCGGTTGAGAGATTAAAAAATAGCTTAAAAAACAGCAATTATTTACACTTACCGGGAACTTTTCGTTGTGCTTAAATAATTAAATTTTTGTTTATAAAATGTTTTCATTATAATCCTTATACGCTGAAGTAAATTATTTCAAAAATTTCAAAAAAATTCAGTATAAATGATTGTTTTAAAATATTCGTTGTATTTATTTTAGAGTGTTGTTATTCATATATTCATCCTACCTATGCAACTACTTGTGGATATAAAACAATTTTTTAACCACACTATAACTATAATTCCACTCCATCTTATATTTCAATCACTCTTTATAAACAACTGCTTTTAACATTTTTTCAACCCATTTCATAACTATAATATGTTATGAATATAATTCAAAGATCCTAACTGATCACATAACACATTTTTTCTAAGATTTTTTTACCCACCCTATAAATATTCTACCCTTATTTCAACCAAATTGTATATGTAACTACTTATGAGCCAAACAATATAGCATTTTGAGATCCACCTCATATAAAATAATTTTACTCCGTCCGTTTTCAACCCCCTAGTAAATGCTGTTTATGGCCCACTCAATACAACTTTTTTGAATCGCCCCGTATAACTAAATTAACTCTCCTTTAATTCAACCAATTTCTATATATGCAACTTCTTATGGGACACCGAACATACCTTTTTTGGATTTGTTAATTATTCCATGTCATTCTACTCCGCACTAAGTTTCCTATTTATTAGAACACCCTGTAAAATTACGGTTGATATATTAGTTGATCTTTTTTAAATCGAAACATGTTACATTCGCATATTCCGAATATTGAATAAAAGCTAAGCTGATTCAAGTATCTAATATTAGAAAGAAAGAAATAACTTATGAAACATATCAGTTATCCTATAAATAAAAATTTTCTAACTTGTATGAACCACCCTACTTAACTATAAATCCACCAATCCCGAATATAGTTCACCCAAACTTCAAGTGCTTATGGGCCACCCTATATAACAATTATATTCGATTTTTTTTTAATCAGCTTAATAACTGTAACTCTACTTCACCCTATATTGCAACCATCCTGTACAAGCTGCTGTTTATTTGTCACCCAATATAACTTTTTGAACACCTGACTACAACTTCTTCTCTACCCTATATTTAAGCAATGCAACTGCTTATGGTCTACGCTGTATAACAATTCTTTCTGATATTTTTGAACGACCGTTTAACCCCTTGAGACCCTTGGTGCATAATTATGCACAGTATCATCAAACTCAATTTTTGTAAAGAAGATTAATCTGACAACGTTCGGACTGAATGTGCATAATAATGAATATATTTTACATCAGTTAATGATAGAAGTGCTGCCATCCTAGCGGAAATGGGGAATACAGCCCTATCAATGGTTACCTGCTATAGCGATGATACACATTAGATGTAAGTCAATAGAAATCTATAATAATCACTTAGTTAATTTGAAATATAAATATATTTTTTTGATTATAGTTTAGGTGAAAGATCCAAACAATGATATAAATTAGTATTTTTGCAAAAATTTTAACTGATCAATGGCGGATGACCGCTTTTTCGTTAATGTTCATAATTATGCACATTGAGTCTCAAAAATAATTTTTATTTTATTTTACGTAAATACGACCCTGAAAATGAGGTTGATGCTTGGATGCTCCTACAATTTTTGTATGTGTATTAAATAAGAGAGGAACTACTCTGTCATTAGGGTTGCCACTATTTTCTGAAGAAAATATAGATTATACATTTTTAAGTTACAAAAAAATGGTACTTTTGGGAAATTTAGGAAAAAAATAGTACATATTTATTTCTCATAATTTTTTCATATATTATTTATTTTAAGATCAATCTTACAAAACCTCGAAACTCAAGCAGCATCAAATAACGACGGGCAGCTGACGTTTAAATGCTATGACAAGTTGACAACTGGGAATCCCCAAAGCATAGTGCATTCACTGTAAATACATCTACTCAAAGAGTGAAGTATTTGTGTGACAACCGTAAAACAAAGAGATTATTGTTGTTAATTTCCTTCTAAAATTTTTCCACGCCGCGTAGTGGATGGGTTCTAACTTACAGTTTTCATTAAAAAACGCGACATTTGAATTAGCTATTAGCAATGAAAATATAGTACATTTCATTCTATATTATTTTTCTGAATAATATAGTACAATTGGGTAAAATGTAGTAAGAGACTATATGTATAGTACAGGTGGCAACTCTACTTGTCATGTATCATAGGCGATAGTTGGTTGTGGTTGTTTCGTGATTATATTATTTTTTTGTAAAAATTTACCATTGATTCATATTGTGGATAATTATGCACACAATTTTTTTATAAAATAACAACAAAATTAACCCTATGTAACATACTAATATTGATAATATCGTCATTCTTGAATAAAATATATCAATAAATATTTTTTTCTTCTTCCCTTAAAAAAATCAGGTCTCAAGGGGTTAAAGTAAAATTTCTCTTTACTCTACATTTTAATCAACATTTATATGCAGCTTTTTCTAACATTGTGTTAAACACACTCTAAAACTATAAATTTGCTTCTCCCCATATTTCAGATATTCCATATAGTAGAATGCAATTGTTTATGGCCTACCCTATATAACTTTTTTTTTAACTTTTTTTCATCCATCCTAATGGAAATGTCTGTGGAACCCTTGGTGAGTCACAACTATAAAAACACAGTTTTGCACCCTAACACAACTTTTATTTAAACTCTCACTAAAACTGCAACTGCTTATTGGCCACCCTATATAACAATTTTATTCAACATTTTTTTAACCGCTTTGTATAACTAACTCTACTTCCATCTACATTAAAACAATCCTGTAACACCGCTGCCAATTTGTCAAACATTACAACTTATTTTAAACCGCCCTGTATAACCATAATTTTAAAAATTCTACAAAATATTTCAACTACCCTGTATGTGCATCTGCTTAGGGGCCACCAAATATAAAATTTTTAAACACTTCACTATAACTCTGGTCCACTCACTATCTTATAGATGCAACTGTTTATGGACCTACGCAATATAACTATTTTTGAACCACCCTTGAAAGTATAATTTATCTCTTGTATTTCAACCACACCCTATATGCAGCTTTTTGTAATTTTGTTTTTATCACACTGTATGAACTATAATTATACTTGCATCCATGTTTCAGATATTGCATATATGCAACAGCTCATGTTCTATCGTACAAAAAAATATATCCATCCTGTTTGACTATAAATCTACCCCACCCGCTATTTCAAGCACCTTGTATTTGTAACTGCTTATCGGCCACCCAGTATGACATTTTTTCTACCACCCTGTATAACTATCAACCCGTCAATGCCAAATATATTTCACCAAAACCGCAACTGCAAATGGGTATCGAATATAACAATTTTGCTCAACATATTTTTGTATCACCTTGTATGTATTACAACTATACTGTATACGCTACTGCTTACTGGTCAACCAATACAACATTTTTGAAATAATTATCATAACACAACTTATTATGAACTACGCTATTTAACATTTTGTCCTCATATTTTTTCAAGATATATTAAAGTATAATTTCTCTCCACACTTCATTTAAATCAGCCTTCATTTACAACTTTTTCTAACCTTGTTTGAATGACACTGTATAACTAACTTGTGGATTTAAAACAAGTTTTTAACCACAACATAAACTATAATTCCACTCCATCTTATTTTTCGAACACCCTGTATAAACAACTGCTTCTAACATTGCTTCAACCCATTTCATAACTATAGTATCTTATGAATATAATTCATAGATCCTAACTGCTTACCTAACCCATTTTTTAAGATTTTTTATTTACTCTATAAATATTCTACACTTTTTCAACCACTTGGTATATAGAACTGTTTATGGCCCACTCAATATTAATTTTTTGGACCACCCTGTATAAATAATTCCACTCCCCCTTATTTCTACCACATTGTATTTATCCAGCTGCTTATAGGACACCAAATATAACTTTTTTAGATTTTTTAAATTCATGTAATTCTACTCCACTCTAAGTTTCCTATATACAGAACACCCTCTAAAATTACGCTTGTTAAAATTATTAAATTTTTGTTAAGTCGAAACATGGTACATTTGCACATTCTGAATTTTGAATAAAAGCTAAGCTGATTCAAGTATCTAATATTTGGTGCTTGCGGTGGAACCAATAGAGTAATTGTATTATGCAACATGGTAGAAGTTTTTTCGCTATATCTACCGTTTCTGTCAATTTAGAGAGATAAAATATCTACCAAATTTTAAGTCAAACTATAGGCTTCGCAACACAAAAAGATTCAGCAAAATCAGTTGAGTAGTTCTTACGTGATGCTCGAACAAACAAACAAACAAACAAACAAACAAACAAACAAACAAACAAATAGACAATCTTACAATTTTATAATAGTATAGATTAAACATGGACTTATCCCCCTTTATCCCAGAAACTACATGGTCTAAAATTTTGAAAAATATATATTATTTGTATTTTTAAAATAATTTGTCTAAAAGATCTAATAATTTAATATTTCAAACTTGACCCATTTTCTCCTTTATTTTCCAAACTACTGAGCCTAAAATTTAGACAATAGATTTCATAGGGCGTCACTGAAACTTTATTAGTAAAATAAAACCCTAATTAGAAAATTCAATAAATATTTTTATTTTTTTATAAATATCATGGGAATCATGTAGCAGATAAAATAAAAAGTCTGGAACTGGAATATAGAAAAATATATACTTTGAAACACATACATTGTATCAAACCTGAAAGGCGGTACGGAACCCTTAGTATGCGAGTCGAACTGGCACTTCACCAAATTATTGTTATCTATATATCCAGTTGTCATCATCTTAGCTAGACAATACCGGTTTCTAAGTCCAACCATACGGTTTTAAATTTAAACACAAAAAGTTTTATCAAATTTTGTGGTTCTGTAGTTTTGCCTGATATTACGAACAAACTAACGATTTTATATATGTGTATGTATTTTATTATAAAGTGAGGTCCTAAAGTAGAGGATAAATTCAGTTTCTACGTAAATATGAAGGTAAATAAAAAATTTGGAAACAGGTCAATTTTATATATGAGCAAATTAATCACATACTTCTTTACCCCCCTAAGGGTAATAACTACATCTAAAAAGTTTTAGCAGGTTATAATGCGTTGAAAAAGTTTTTCAAATCTCTATTCAGTAATATAGGACTTTTTGATTTTTGGAAGTTGGTGATAAGAGTCAATTTCTAGTTGTTTAATTTGTAAAATAATAATTAAAGATGCCATAGAAAGAAATGAAGTTTGAATTAATTAACAATATTTACAAAAATTATAGTCTAATGCATTTCTTGGCAAAAAATAAATATTATTGAAATTCTTCGATTTTTTGCAAAAAACTCTGCAGTGATTTGGTTAATGTTTTGCTTAATACGGTGCATTAAACCATCAATATTAGTTGGTTTACTTTTGTAGATTTATGATTTTAAATAGCCCCACAAAAATAATCCAGTGGTGTCCCAAGAACAGGGGGCATTTAATTTCGCTTCCTCTAACGAACCATGAATGCTCAAAATCTGTTAGTTATTGAACATTTTGTAAAAAATCCAAGTAACAGACCTCAATTAATGCCCGTTCAAAAAAAAACATAGTCCAATTATTCACTTTAATATGATACTAAATGTAAGCTTCCTTCATCCAGTAAAAATTATGCAAATACCGACAATTTTCAAGAAGGGATTCCCTAGGCATCTATTCATAACCATTTCAGAAAGGACCCCGCAGAATCCTTATGGGAAATGACTTTCGGCCAATTTTTTTCAAATTCAAGTATGTGATAGCTCTTGAAGAGTAAATCAAAAGTGTTCATGGGCACAAAGCTCCAGAGCTAATAGTTTAGGATCTGCAGCCCTTTAAAGTTGACGTGGTTTAGAATCCTTATAGGAAACGGCTTTCAACTATTTTTTTTTCAAATTCAAGTATATGATAGCTCTTGAAGAGTAGATCAAAAGTGCTCATTTGCACAAAGATCTACAGCCCTCTAAAGTTGAAGCCATTTTCCTTAAGGATTCTGGACCACGTCAACTTTAGAGGGCTGTAGATCCTAAACTACTGGCTCTGGAGCTTTGTCCCATGATCACTTTTAATCTACTCTTCAAGAGCTATCACATACTTTAATTCGAAAAAATTTAGCCAAAAGCCATTTCCCATAAGGATTCTGGACCACATCAACTTTAGATGGCTATAGATCGTAAACTATTGGCTCTGGAGCTTTGTGCCCATGAGCACTTTTGATCTACTCTTCAAGAGCTATCACATACTTTAATTTGACAAAATTTGGCCGAAAGCAATTTTCCATGAGGATTCTGCGGGATACTTTCTAATTACGATCAGGATCATTGCCATTTAGTTACTGAACCAGTTTAATTTTATATGGATGTTATTTCTATTTTTTCTCAATACAGATGTTTTACACCATTATCACCAGGTACTTCTCTTGTGGGTTTATGTAAGTGCAAACATTTCAAGATGTGCTTCCTCGAGCATTTTATGACGAAAAGTTCCTATGAACATATGTCCACAGCGCTTCGGTACCGATGTGTTGAAATCTTCAGATTTTTTCTACATCTTCATTATAAGTCTCGTTTCTTTTTACTGGCACGGGATATTAGTAGACCAGAATACCCGATACCAGCACTAGTAAAATTGCTTTACAGCTACTTGTTGATAATATGACGGTATTTGCTATCTTAAAGGAACAGCTCGTGATTTTCCTAACCGTCTCGCATTTTCGTTTTGGGTACTAGATATGATTAGACAACACCCATTATTTCTTGAGTATATTTTATTCTCGGATGAAGGACGTTTTTCAAGGGAAACCATTATTAATAACCGTTGCAGAAAATCCTCATGCTATCGTTGAAGCTCACAATTAGGAAATATATGTTTTGAACGTGTGTATTGGAACTATTGGAGATCACCTAATTGGCCCATATTTCCTTCCACCTACATTAAACGGAGATACATATACTCAGTTTATAAGCGACGAGCTGCCAGTTCTACTGGATCCTATTCATCTAGGTGGCAGAGCGCGAATGTGGTTTATGCACGAGGGCGCTCCGGCTCATTTTAGTATGAGAACACGTCAATTTTTGAACGAAACATATCCAGATCCCTGGATAGGTCGATGTTGATCTCAAATTTGGACAACTCGTTCAGGTGATTTAAATTCGATAGAATTTTCAACTTGAGGACATTTGAAAACGTTGGTTGTAGTGAAACTCCTGTTCAATACATAGAAGACTTAAGAAACCGGATTATTGTTTCTTGTAAAGTTATTCGAGATTCTCCTGGGATTTTCAATGGAATACGAAGGTTTATGTGTCGACGTTTAGACTCCTGTGTAATGGCTAAAGATGGCCATTTTGAGTACCCAATTTGATCTTTTCGTTTTCAAAGTTAGATAAACTTGTTTGTTAATGATTTTGAAATAATAATAACATATTGCATCACAGGAGGATTGTTTGTTTGTTTTTCTGCGGTACACATAAAATTGATCATTTTTTTACCCAAAATCAGTGGCAGATACGAAAAAACGCAGGAAATAAAAAAGATTGCAAATTCATAAGAGATTCATTTACAATCTATTGTCAATTGACAGAAGCGTACAGAAAAAAAGTTGTAGGGGCAGAAAAAACACGTGACCACAGAAAAAGTACCACCCTGTAGATTTTCATAACCGTTTCTGCGATTTTATAATGAAGATGTCATAGAGGCATTAATGCTCCAAAATTGAACTAAATATCTCGATAACTTTAGTAGTCAGAAGAAAAAAACAGAAAAAATCTGAAAATTTCAACACCTTGTACATCGGTAACGAAGCGAAGCATACATATGTTGATAGGAACTTTTCGTCATAAAATGACTCCTGAAATCTTCCGCGCTTATTCATTCACACCCTGTATATCTAATTTCACTTCGTCATTCGATTTTGATCTTCCACGTATAGGAAGATCTTTGAAATTTCCAAATTGACGAAATTTTTGTTTTATTGTGCTCACCGTAGACAGGGAAACGTGCTGCTCAGGATACTTCCATTTAAAATTCTCCATACCTCACAACGCGTTATTGATTTATTATCCACTTTAATTAATATTAATATCTCAAGCCTTTGGGTCTCAGAAAGGCTGTTTTTAAAAAATATTTTAAATATCATAAAAAGATAATTTTAAATACGCCTTAAATGCTACAAACGATCCGATTTTACTTCTTTGGTAAAAATATAACTTGGAGTCTAGTAAATCGCGAGATATTTGACTCGAAGGCTACTAGTTTATATAAAATAAAATACCATTTTTCCTGAGTACCCACGCTCAAAAATAAAACATACAATATTGAAAACCCTTTCAAACATGGTGTCATAAGCTAATTCTTCTCAATAATCATATTTTAAAAATATGCTGCAAGTCATTTGCTGTTAACTATTTCTTTAAATTTGTTTTTATCTTGGTTGATTTTTTAAGAGTCATACTTTTGTTGTACAATATTTGGTTTTTATATTTTTATATTGACCATATTTATGTAATAATTTACTGTGAGTGAGAGAATATGTGAATATTGTGTGTTTAAAATAAAAATTAAAATATCATTTAAAACTTACGATGACCTATAGGTTTTACTGTATCATAATAATCAATTGTTTATTTCAAATATATATGCAGTAAAATTTTTTTGTCAAAAACTCATGCCATATTATACCTAAATATGGTTTGCTCGTAAAATGAATTGGAGTGGAGTTTTACGGGCTCTTATATAGTTCATCCCCCCTAGGCCACAAACAATTGGTCACTTGCAACTGAGAATTCTACAAAAATCTATTATTAGAGAAATGTTCTACAGATTGATAGAGAAGGAACGCAAAATCATGGGCGGATCCAGGGGGGTGGCGCCCCCATCGAGAACCTCAAATTTAGTAAGTTTAATATTAAAAGGAGGTAATCCTACTTCCAATAGCCTAGAAGAAGGTAACTTCTATGGGTTTAAAGCCCAGAACGACTATGTTTAATATAATAACCCAAGAAATCAGGGTTTACAATTTTATTTAGGTAAATTTAGTACAGGATCGCCCCTCCCCCCTGAATCATGAAATCCCCTCCACCCCGGAAGTACATGCCTGGATACGCGCCTGCACAAAATACTTATTTTACTTGCAAGTTAATGGTAAAATATTTGAACAATTTTTAAAATAGAATTTCAAGCACTTGTTATTAGCGTGTCAATTTAAACTGTAATAAATTTTGACTATTTATCACTATTTTTGTGACTTCCAGCTAGCGTCAATTATTACTATAATATATTTTTGAAATGAGAATTGTATTTCCTTTTAAATAAGGTTGCTCATGACCTCTTTGCTTTTTAAAACAGTTGAGGACGTAGCTGTCACCTGGATGGATTTCATTGAAATCCAAAAAACATTTTCCGTTAAATACTCGTCCGCCCGTGTTCTCGCGTTTTTTAATCTTCAAGATAGATAAGTCATACTTAATCACCTCGCTGTATAATTCAAGAAAGCACCATTATTTTGAGCGGCAAAATGTCACAAAGTATAAGTCTATATTCAATATCCTTTGATGATTGATTTGATAAATACATTTTTTGCATTGTGTATTAAAGTATTTTATAGAGCAATCAATCACTGAGGGTAGATAAAAATGATGCCGCAAGTAAATAATTTTCAAATAAATAATGTAAATACCATACAATTAATAATTTACTGGAGTCATTCTATAATAATCTTTACTTAAAACAAATGCCATTATATAATGGATTTCATCTTTATCTATACTAGAATCGCCTGTAGTCGAAATTCGACCAATTGTGTCAATTAGTAATGAAATTCAACTTCTTGTTCATATATAATTAATAGGACTTTATTTGTATTGAAATTCATAATTCATATGAAAAAAATTTTTGGTAACCACGAAATTTATTACAATTATATAATTCAGCTTTTAACTGGTAGAATAATATAGAAAATAAAATAAAGGTAAATGACAATTGCATTTGAAAATATTCAATAGTTATGAAGTAGAAATCGCATATGTAGAAATTACAAAATACCATTTGTACATTTAATAAATAGTACATGGGTGACCCAACTTTATTCGTAAATTCGAGAATTCAGCAACAGTTTTGGTACATATATCCATTTAATCGGACATGTGCTGTATAAACTATTTTTTCTCAAGATGAAATGTTTCAGTTTAATTTCAATTCTCTAACATTTATTAAGCTACTCATTATAATAATTCCACTTTATATTATATTTCCACCACCGTTTATATATAACAGCTAATAGATTACCCAATATAAAAATGTTTGCTAACATTTGTCTAACCACCCTATGAAACTATAGTAATTCTACTCTGGACGATATTTTAACCACCCTGTATATACAACTGCTCATGGACCATGCATCATATTTTTTTTAACCCGGTAAAACTATAATTCCACTTCAACCATTCTATATATGCGACTGCCTATAAGCCACCATATTTATTCTTTTTGTTTCTAAGTTTTTAAACTATCTTCTATAACCATATTTCAATCATCATATATATGCAACTTATATACCATTTCCCTTTCTTACTTTATTGTAATTACCCTGTATAACTATAATTCCTCTCACACTATATTGCATCTATCCTATATACACAATTGCTTGTGGGATACGAAATGTTGCATTTTTTAAACCACACTGTGTTGCTATAATTCTTCTCCAGCATATTGCCAACATACCTGTATATGTATCCCTACATAATATTTTTGCACCACCCTGTTTAACTATGATTCTACGGCGCCCTCTATTCCAAGTACCCTGTAAATGCAACCGCTAATAGGCTACACTATATAATTCTTTTTTCTAACCACCCTGTTTAACTATAATTCCACCCCACTCCATATTCTAAACAGTCTGAACGTGAAATTGGGCCACCCAATAAAACATTTGGTTTCTAACATATCTGGAATCACCCTGTATAATTGTAATCTACAACGCCTTATATCTCAGTCTATTTATATAAGCATATGTAACGACTCTCAAGACAACTTTATTGTGTGCCTCAAATTAATATGAAAACACATAACTTTTTACCCATCCAAAAATGGCCTAACCAGCACTTTTTACTTTAAAATCTTGAAAGGTTCAGCTATGAAAATGTAATGCTAGAAAAACAGTAATGAAATTTTTATAAGATCCTACACAACAATTTGAATTGAAAGAATTGTTCATAGCAGTTTTATTCTCAAGTAGGTCACCAAATCACCCTGTATTGAACAAAGCTGTCATAACTGTTACAGTATCATTCTTTCTCGGTAATACGATTTTTCCGGAGCAATCGATTTGTAGATGACAAAACCCCAAAATGGAACTTCGAAAAAATGATAAAATAAACAAACAATATATGTATTATGTTATTAGATAAATAAGTAAAAATATATGTGCAGCATATATCATCTCGTTAAAAGAACATTAAACAATTTTTGACAGACTGCTATTTTAGATGATATCTTAAAATTTATTTAAAAGATTGCCTTTGAACTCAGTAATGGATGCACCAAAATCTATATATAAATAGGCAAGAGAAAACGATTAGGTTTAGTAACTATTGAAGACCTTCGGTTCAGAATATATAAAGAATCTTTATTTATATCTTTTAAAATAACTAATTCAAAGATAAATTATTAATAAAATTCAAGTCAGTGGCGCCCACTATAAACAAGTAGCTTAATCTAATATTCGAATTTTGACAGTCGTTTGCAGTAAAAATCCAATTGTGGACAATCGTAGCTAGCGAGGTATAAAAAATATTAGTAAATTAATCGACTTTTACTTACAAAGATGTATGCTGTGAAAGCCTTCTTTTCTATTCATTTATGACGTTAATTTTTTACAAAAACGTTTGACAGCTATTACTGAAGTGACCAAAGCGAATGTGTTTACGTATACGAAGTTTGCGCGTTTACAGAAGAATCTAAATGAAAAGTTTTATGTAAGTACACAATTTAGAGATTCTAAAGCTAATTGATACATTTGATTTTCGAACCTGAAGAGTAGAGTATGTACATTCTTTTAGTCATGAATGTCTCACAAATCTAATAACAATCCGCATCCATTATCAAAAGCTACGAAAACACTCAGGAAATGTCATATGCAAATATATTTTTAATTATTTATATGTATGCCATGTTCAAATAAAACTTGAATAAGTATTACAGTATTAGCAATAAAATAAGACGAATCAATTTGCAGTTTCATTTGATATAAGGTAATCTTATAAATTAATTTTAAGATCTCATCTAAAAATTAGCAGTCAGTCAGATATTGTTTAATGTTCTTTTATCAAGATGTGATATGCTGCAAATATATTTTTCTTATTTATCTAATAATATAATACCTATAATATTTGTTTATTTACATGCATCTTATTTATATGTAATTTTCGCAAACGGCACTACGATTTTGTCGAAATTCCATTTCGGGGTTTTGGCATGTACAAATCGGGATCAATCGTATTACCGAGAAAGAACGAGATTGTGACTGAACTGCTCTAGAATGTGTAGGATCTTATAAGAATTTTATCACTACTTGATATTTTTCTAACATTACATTTTTACAGTTGAACCTTTCAAGATTTTAAATAAAAATTGTTGGTTAGGCAATTTTTTGATGGGTAAAAAGTTATTTGTTCTTATGTTAATTTGTGGCCCTCAATGAAGTTGCCATGAGCAGTTACATATGCATATATAAACTGACTGAGATATAAGGCGCTGTAGGTTATAATTATACAGGGTGATTCCAGAAATGTTAGAAACCACATGTTTTATTGGGTGGCCCATAAACAGTTTCATACACACGTATATTCGGTAGTCCATAGACAGTTACATATACAGGGTGGTGGAAATATATCTTGAGAAAAATTAGACCAAATATCCAATTATATGTATATATGTATGTACCTACCAACATTTTTAATGAACATTTGCATTTACTATTAATTAACCATACAAATGGAAATTGAATTAGTATTAGTAGATTATTTTGAAATTTCGATTCGAATAAAATTGTCATTTATGTTTATTTGTTATATTATTCTACCGATTAACAGCTGAATTATTTAATTTTAAGAAATTTCATGTTAACTAAATTGTTGTCTTTAATTTCCACTTACTGCCTCTTTGCCATACCTTATATCATCAAGCCTATGCATTAAAAATGTGCTCACAAATAAAGTCCTGTTAATTGCATATGAAAAACAAGTTGAATTTTGTTAGGAGTTGACACAATTGGTCGAATTTCGACCACTGGGCGATCGCTAGTATTAATAAATTGTTATTAGATTTGTGATAAATTCATGACTGAAGAAATATATATACTCAACTTGGTCAGGATCGAAAATAAAATTTATCAATTAGCTTTAGAATCTCTAAATAGTTATTGTACTTACGTAAAACTATGTATGAGAATTCTTCTGGAAATGCGCAAACACATTAAATTCGATCACAACACAATAGTTTCTGAAGTCAACGTTTTTGTAAAAAAGTAACGTCATAAATGAATAGAAAAGAAGATTTTTAGAGCATACATCATAGTAAGTAAAAGTCGATTATTTAAGCCATATACTTAATACTATATGTCTATATCGTTTCACTGTACCTCGGGTCTTATGTGCATGTCCCTATTGGCTCTTCTGTTGTTGGTTATGTTTTCTCTCTGTTAGATTCTTGGCAACGCTTGCGCAAAACGGTTTAGGTACAGCAACACCCATATACTAACCGTATAATCTGCTGTCAGTGCTGTCTCTCTTAGTCGGTGACCCTTCGGTTTACGGGCGATAGTAGTATATTAGTATTAAGTATATGATTTAAGCAATATTTAAACATTAGATTTCGGAACATTAGATTTTAAGGGTTAAGGTAGTTGTTCATAGTGGGCGCCATCTTACTTGGTTTGTATCAATAATTTATATTTAATTTACTTATTGTAAAAGAAATAAATAAAGATTCTTTATATATTCTGCACATCTACGCCACATTAACTTTCGAATGGTATACGTTTCATTACCCTAATTTCAAAATGAAGGCCGTAAAAGAGGAGTGCGTTTAGCTCTTTGCGTATTAATAATAGTATATAATATAAATAGGTAAAGACAAAACGATTAGGTACCATTTTCTCCTCTGTCTCTCAACCGAGTCTCCTCATTTTTGTTTTGTTTAGTAGCTACTGACGACCGTCAGTGCAGAATGCTAAAATTATATATTTATAATATTGGTTCATTCATTAAATAAAATATAATAAAAAAAACATTATTTACGTCCATACTGTCAATGCCAAACAGATAAGAGTAACAGTTTCGCCTGATTGTTTGGAGAGAAAATCGTAGGATGGATTGACTCGAATGTGAAAGACGAATTAAATTAAACTAAAATGTAACAAATTTTGACCCGTTACTACATCGTCATGCTATTGAAATAGAACCCAGCAAAATGTATATTACATAATAATGGCCATTCATTGGGCTCTCGCAAATTTGCAACTTTCATTGTTTAGTAAATATGATTTGTATAAATTTCATATAATGTGAATAAGATTACAAAAAATGTGAATTAATGAACTGATTGTAATATTCAAGACAAATAGTTAGATGTGGCAGCCCTGAATGAGTGGCTAACTTTCATGTAGCGGCTTGATTTGAATTTTGACATTTCAGAATATTGTTTGACGCAAGATTATTATAACATGATGGTAAAGGTAAGTTGTAAATTTAATGTGTAAAGAAGTTCAATATTTCAGCTTCATTCACTGCGAAAAGTTTTTGACAAATGTGAGTATTATTTATTTATCATTAATTAACAGCAGGTGCATTATATTCCTTTATATTTTCCATACAAAACAGAAATAGTCATAGCTTACTATGTATTTCAGTAAAGTTAATGAAATTATATTGAATCTTAAGATTTTGGTATTTTGGTTGAAGGTTTATTAATATGTGCTTATGGTTTGTAGTTATTTGGAAGGTAATAGTAGGTATAACACCTTGTTAGAAATTTTTTAGTTGGTTGATTTAATTTTCTCCTTACGAGCTGAAATCGTTAACTATGAAATGCCAGAATGAAGATTCTATTTTGTTTTATTTCTCACTTTAAGACTATTGCATTTTTTTGAAAATTTAGACGTATTAACTAATGTTTTAGATATTACATTTAATATTAATTTATTATCTAATATAATATTAATATTTTTAAAGGGATTTATGTAAAAACTACATATTTGAATATATTTAAAAGCCGAATCTTTCATTTGGTTTTAGGTAGGGAATCAGTTAATTACTGTTTTGTGTTCATGCATTTTATCTTATAAACAATTTATTTTAAATTACATGGTTCCATTCCTGCAAAATCCTATTTTTTTTACTTTTACCTAAAATAAACATTGACATTTTAACGATATTATTTAAAATATAACGAAATTCAATGCATTTACTGATTTGTTATGGTAAGTACGTATGTACACGTCTATTCTACAAAGAAATATATTTTTATTGAACATATATTTCGAAACGAAAACTTCGAAAACGGTTAAATTATTGAGTAATTATAAATGGAAGAAGCGTTTACCTGCTGTTAAATCATATGAATACCATCTTTGATAGTTCAGCATCAAACGTTGTTTATTGTTCATTAGTAAAATAGTCAATGTAATAGATCAGTATTGATTTTTCGGACAAGTAGCAGTAACTTTCGTTTTAATTCTTCTGTAATTTTTTGTTGTGAATTTAATTATATTATTACTAAATTATATACCCAATCTTCCGAAGGTGTGGTATAACAAATTGGCAAGCAGTGGACAACAGAAAATACATTAAAGATTGTAGTTTTTATAAGTTGTTTGACATATATTTTTTTATTTTATGAACTCGGTTGAAACTGCCAGTGACGAAAACTTTTAGGTTAGAAAAACTGGGAGGTCACGCATTTTTCAAAATTATTTGGAATACCTATATTTGATTAAATACTCATATATATTTTTTTAAATTTCAATAGATTTGTCAATATGACATGAATGATTTGGGAAGGGGTTTCAT
Organism: Octodonta nipae; assembly: GCA_034190945.1. Taxonomy (NCBI): domain Eukaryota; kingdom Metazoa; phylum Arthropoda; class Insecta; order Coleoptera; family Chrysomelidae; genus Octodonta; species Octodonta nipae. The sequence continues at coordinate 45,335,840 of CM067221.1, read as the reverse complement.
AAAGCCTTCTTCTCCGGTTTCTCCTCCACTTTATTTCTGATAGACATATACCTTTGACAAACGAAACTCAATAATAATGTTCAAAATTTGATGAAATACTGGAATTTCGACAACTGGGCGACCACTAGTTTATTTAAATTGGTTGCTCTTTCTGTTTCCCATAAGGAAACTTCCCCACTGCTAACGCTTTATAATATACATATCCTAAAACTACAGACTACGACACATCCGTTCTCTGGTATTTTTTTTCTAACGATGCAAACACTTTGGAAATGATCACTCTACTTTAGGGCTAAAAATGTTAATACACATGAAATGCCTTCCCTCTCATAGACAAATATTGTAAATGCCTTTTCATTATTTTAGAAAAGTAGAAGTTGCAAAATGTCCGTACTACACTTTTGGATTCAAGTACTTAACATACCTGTTTTTTTTTTCATAAATAACTGTGAGGAGAACAATTATAATAGCAATTAACCTTCTCTTTTCCAATAGGCTAAGTAGGCTATACAAGTGAGAGATCAGAGCAATTGGATTTTATACTATACACCATATAGCTACACCTTTCTTTGAAAAATCAAGGTGAGAATTTATAAGACATGCATGAGACCTGTTCTTATATAAGCAATGGAATCTAGGATGGAAAAGTTCAGAACGAAACAACTAATGAGGGACGTTAAAAGGTAAATACCGAAAACAATAACAGGAGTAGCCCTCCGATATCCAATAAGCAATACCTTAAGAGAAGAACTGCAGGTGAAAGGCGTTGTTAGATGGGTAAGATCAAGAAGACGAGAATGACGAGAGCACTAATGCAGGATGAACCAAGACAGAATCGCTATATGGTCCAAAGACTAAGAGATGGTTCAGAGATCACAAACTGACTTCACTTATACTTAGCGCTAAAATTTGTTTGTAAGTTTTGCAGATATTATTTTTATTTTAAACTCATTTAAAAGTTTTTACTTTGATAGTTTTCAAACTATTTGCGAAAACCTAACTCCTATTTTAAAATCGATTGTAAGTTTAATTTGACATGATATCGTTATCGTTTTTCGAAAAGTAATACTGAATCGAATAACCTCCCAGTAATGTTAGAAACATTTAGATATATTTGTATATATCTAAACACTTTCCCGCTGTATTCGCAAAAATATTATTTATAATAGACAGAGCTTGCGCAAATTTCCAATGTTACGCATTTTCAAGGGAAAAGAAAAGCCGCAAAATAATAATATGATAACAAGGAAAACCCATTTTAAATAGTTGATACGATAAGATAAAGAATGATATCAACATTGATTTATCATAATAGTTTAATGTAATAATTGCGAAAATTACTTCCATAAGAAAAATAGTCAAAAAAAGTATTTCATAATATTTACTTCCAGAGATGCATAGTTGAGCTAAGAAGCACATACTCATATTCCATCTTAAAAAAAATTCCATCAAAGTACGTTAAATTGAAGTGGCGCTGATGTAGCAAGAGGGTGGATTTTAAACAGCCGCCCATAAGTTATAAGAATATCTAACGGAAATTTAAGAAAAATATATGTGTTACATACGGTTGGTAGAAAAAATTACCAAAACTGCTTCTTAATATTAATATAATTTTCTATTTACCAAATTCACATCATACACTCTTCTACACTAATGGTTTTAGCTGGGCACTTTTTCAGATTATTCCGCATATAAATTTGTCATCCTTTTCTCTACCAGCCATTCTTCCATAAACAATGAAAGCAAATGCTAAACAAAAAATGTAGTGTACTTTAAAATGCAAGAGAAGCGCAAAATTATTGCAACATAAAAATGTGCATAGCTTCAAACCCGCGCATTAACAAACGCAAAGGTCACTAACAAGTTAAGGTTGAACACCAGTAGATAACCAAAGAGAGTTCTGTACCGGAAGTGGGGCATAAAGGTAACCAGTCATCGAGTTCTGCCGAGCTGTTGGTAGTCGGTGTTTGGATAAGAAGAAGAAGACATAGGGAAGAAGAAGACATTGGGGTTGCGGGGTGCGCGATTTGGGTGCGTCGCAGAGGTGCGCGCCATCTTGTGGCGTTAATTTAAACGGTGTTTTGTGGGTTACGTGTGTCGCAGGGGTCTGCGCCATCTGTTGTCGCTTGAGGCGGTTAGAAAGAAAAAAAACTGTGGCTGGGTATAGAACGCGGCTTGTCAGGTGTCCATCGAGTTGCGCTAATGCGATTAATCGAGAAATATTTATTTGAAAAGGCGTCCGACGAAAGTTGCCAGGCACCACGGACTTGCGCAGACAATTTTTTATAGCCAACAAAATACCATATCCCTCATCCAGCCCCCAACCCACCAACGCCCAAAAACACGCGTCCGTGCAACGTTATACGTTCTCAAATAAATATTCCTCGATTAACCGCATTAGCGCAACTCGATGGACACCTGACTACCAACAGCTCGGCAGCAGCTCCCGACGAGAAGAACTCGATGACTTGTAACCTTTATGCCCCACTTCCGGTTCAGAACTCGAAAATGCTTCAGAATCTGCCATAAGAAGTAAAAATGACACAATTAAATAATCATTTAAGAATTTATTCATCGGAGTTATTATTTTATTGTTGTAACTGCTAACACCAACAGCAAAGTTTGCAAAAACTGTGGCAACCAAAAACACTAGTATTCTTAAGCAGTACGTCAAAACAAAAAGATATAATCCTGTCAACATTGTATTTTACCCTGTACTTTACAATCTGGAGTCGTGCATCCAAGGCCGTAGGGGTAACGACTCTTTTTTGGAAGATGGATGTAATGATTAGGGCCGCAAAAGTCCTTTTCTATTCATGTATTTCCATCATATGAGAAATGTATAGAATACAAAAATATATATATCTACCAAACCTTATATCGTTATAATTTTTAACAAATATCTTTTTGAAAATGTAAAAATATGTAGAATGATCCATTTTAAAAATCTGCCGGAGACGTCATATTTCAAGACGTGTAATAATTGTTCAAAAACCCATAGAGAATAAATGCTACTACTGTTGGTGACATAAAACACAGGGTATATCATTAAACTTAAAGAAGTAATTGTCATTTGGAATTTTGGTTAATTAATTGGTATTTATTTCATACCTTGTATATAATATTAGATTTTCCACAAATGCAACAGAAAATATTATCCTTCAGGAGACCCCAGTCGGAATTTGGTTGGAAACAAGAAAAGAGAATGCTGAGACACTAACCCTTTAAATGATCACTACATTTTGATAAAATAGTGAATATTACATACACTATGGGGTTCAGGTAAACTTTTATGAAACACCTTATCATTTTAATCGTAGATACCGAAAAAGTAACAATATACAGGGCATTCAATTTAAAATATACAACTTTGATATTTTGACATTTGACATTTCTGGGACACCCTGTGTAAAACGAAAATAATTTTAAGTCTTCCTCTGAAGGATATATATCAACCTAAAAACAGATCGTCTAAAATGAGAATCTCAATCATAATATTCCGTGTCGTAAAACGTGAATAACCCTATGTGTATATACAATTTCATTTTATAGAAAACGAAAATGAACCTATTGATTTTTCAGATCATGGCGATGATGATGGACAGGAATTAGATAGATTAGACAGCTCTGATGATAGTTGTGACGAAAATAATGATTATGAAATCAGAAATATGGTAATTGTCATTTATCGGACAATGAATAATTATTTGTATAATTTAGGTACGTCGTAACTTAATTAATATGCAAAATTTAATAAAAACTTTTTATTTACCACATAAAAATTGATTTTTTTATAATGAATTGAATTGAAATAAAAACATAATATAATTTCATTATCAATGAAAATCATCTTCAGCTGAATATTTGTTGGTGTAAAGATTGTCAGTTTATTTGTTAAAGACGGGCTCAGGGCGCGGCATGTTTATGACGCCGACTGACGGTCTTACTACAGCTGACGATTATTTTTAATATTCTAGAAGTTATAAAGATTCAGCTGTAAAAAAATCATACGGTATGAAATTACTTTTTTTGTAATTTAGTTAACATCATATACACGACTGACATATAACCCCCCCCTTCAAGACAGCAATTTCTTCAGAAAAATCATAACGTAAATTTTGGCACGGTATGAAATCACTAAAACTTTTTTTGGTCACTTTTATATGCTGTAACTTTTAATTTCACCGCGGTCCGACGACTGACGGTCATATTGCTTATTCTTGAATTTTGAACAACTACCAAAATTAAATTTACTCGGTATAAAATTCCTAGTAAAATGCACTACTTCCCGTACTATTGCTATTATTCAAAATTAATATTAAGATAAATGTATAAATTTTATTGGTTAGTTCTGAACAATTGAAAAGTGTTAAAAGTTGAATTATATTATTGGGAAAAATTAAAACATTCATTGGTTTAATTCACAAGGCTATATATCAGTTAACGAAAACACTCTTGTATTCTACATTCATATTAAATTAGCAGGTGAGATTTGTTGATATTTATCACTGCATTTGAATATTGAGATGGCAGAATTTCCCTCTAGTGAATATGAAGATAGGCATTTGATATATGATTTGGCTTCTGGTAACTCAGAATGTTCTATGTTGAAAAATGTATTAGAGGCAGATAATACCATTATATCCCACATCTAATGTAGGCAGTCCAATTGAATGTGACACGTGTCAAAAAATCGATGCCAAGGTATTTATTATGTAGAAGATTTCTAAGTAGACAAAGAGATGATAATACTTTTGTTGACAAAGTTCTATATACAGATAAGGCTGGATTCATTGGTCTTAATGTTTAGGCAAGAATAGTGGATAATAGCATGAATGGTTAACAGTACTGGAAATTTCTTCCAAACGATTGTTCACCACATTTGGATTAAGGAAGATTATACGAAATAACAAGTAAACTTCGAGTATGTGATTCCATCTCAATTTAAGAATGCTGTATCTGTGAAAATCTCAACTACTGCGCTAATTCGTGGTGTAATGTTTTTAAGATTGCATCATGCCGTTCTTTATTTTCACTAGCCGCAAATGACTGGCAACCTACTGCAATGTGCTGGATCGGTTCTGATGTTTAGCAGTCATACCTATATCAGTCGTTGTTCATAGAACAATATTTAATATTTACTTAAGATGGTTCAAAGTTGGAACTACCTTGCGTTTCAGGAAACTTGTGACAAAAAATCAATGATTACGCGACGCTAACCTGTCGGCATGCTTTTGGCTGACCTGTTTAATATGTCTCATTCAGGTCATGACAATGATATCTGTTCGATAAACCACTTTGGGTGATGGTTCTGAACTATTGATAATTGAACTGGAACATTCCGTAGTATGTTTTACACGTCACTTTTGCACCAATTAATTATATGAGCACAAATGTAAAAACACAGTTTTGCCCCCTAACACTAAACCTTTATTTTAAACACTCAACGCCGTTTCAACAACTCTAAGTTGTCATCATCAAGGAGTAAACCAAACCAGTTTCGTTTACTCCTTAATGATGACGGCGTTGAGTGTTTAAAATAAAGGTTTGGTGTTAGGGTACAAAACTGTGGTTTTACATTTGTGACACACCAAAGGTTCCACAGCATTTCCATTATATGAGCACACGTAAGTGTTAGTAACCTGAAACAAGTATTTGCTGTTAGGTTTGGTTTTCAATGGTGGTTTTGCCTTCTGTAAAATTCTGGTGTCAGGTCATACATCTTGGTGAACGGTATATTTGTAAATTTTCCTATACCACCTCCAACAACGACGTGATTAGAGTCGTCCTCTGCTATCTGAGTAAATGGTTCACTTTGTTGATCCGACTTGATTCGTAACATTAGAATTATAATGCTTAAGGGTATGTTTGAACACGCTATTCTAACGAACTTCCACAACGTATATACTATTATAATGAGAAGCTAAAATTTGTATTTTTGTAGTAAGGGATATTCTCTTGAACTAAGAAACTTATTTTAAGAATTCTCCCCTAAATTGAAAAACTACGTTATCCCTGAGCAATAAAGGCCATATTTTACTGTAACAAATAAAATTTTAGCTCGATATCTCAGTATTCTTAAATCAAGTTGGTTTTGGCTTGGCTGCTTCATCGGCGTGCCCTAACCAAATATTTGGCTATACATGACAACAATGAACTGCAAAAATATTATTGATTACAAGATCTAAGAATTTTATTTCATTTATGCACCCAAAATATGAAACCTTCGAGAAATTAAGTATCCTAAATAAAAACTAAACTTCCGAATAAATGATAAAAACCAGTAAATAAACAAGAGCAAAAAGAAAGGGATTCCAGAAGAAGAAATTATTCACGATTAGTATGCGACAATAGAGAAAGAAGGCCGTGAAGGTATAAGAGGTGACAGCAATAAGACCCCGGCGCATATTTACAGATGCTAGCATGTGTTAAAGGTTTTGAACTATCTGAGGTTTTGGAAAAACAGTACATTTACAAACACTAGTCGATTTAGACACTACGGTGTTAAAACCAGGGAGCCGTCGTAATGGATATACATTTACAGAAGCTGACGGTTTCTGACATTGATTCTAAATAATTAGATAGGTCACTGTGCGAAAAAATATTAAGTGATACATGTTTAATAAACATTAAAACGTTCTTGGGATATTAAAAAATTACATTTTTAATTTATTATTGGTTGAAACTTTTATTTATTAAGGCAAATGAACAAAATAAAAACAAAAATAATATTAGGTTAATGATCAGATCCATGCTCTTTAGCGTTAGATTGGTTCTGGGTGATGTTTCTTATTAGATTTCTAGTTTATTGTTTCCGAAAAAAAATCCTTCACAATGCTTTCTTCTGCTGACGGCAGTTGGTAGGGCCTTTATTAACTGACGTATAAAAATTAAAAAATCGGATGTATTTTTAATTTGGTTTAGCTTATTGTTAAATAATCCCAGTATTTTCTTCATATGACTGTCTTGATTTGATATAATTATATGCCTTATGTTTTCTATGTTTTCAAATGAATTCAGTTCTTGTTCACAATTTTCGTTAACTGAGGGACCTTTTGGAAAATTTTCAACAGAAAAATCCAGTTTTGTATTGGGTTTGGTGGATGTGATTCATTGTAATTTAGGGCAATTTTTTCAATAGGTGTGATCCTTCATTTCAACTACACATGGGTGCTTAAGAATACACCTCCTTGTCCTTGTGCCCAGTCACACATTTAAATATCAATATGAACTACGAATACATACAATTTATTAGAGGAAGTGATATTGTAAATATTATCACATAGTTTTCTTACCTGTAAGTCCTTTGCTTTTAAACAAAATTTATTTGCAAAAAACATGAAAAGTGCTGGACATAAAGTAGATAATGTTCATTTGAAATTGCCTTTAGTTATAACAATATGTACTTATAATTTAAATTGCTAAATATTTGATCACGCTATTTGAGTAATTTTGTTTTACTTAGCATTAGTAAATTTATATCCACTACGAACGCTCACTGGTTTTAAACTAGTGTCTAAATTTGCTACTATTTGTAAATATACTGTTTTGCCAAAACCGCACAGATTTCAACACCCTGGTGTCAAAAAATGCTAGCATCTGTAAAAATGCGGCCCGGGCAGAGCAGAGTTGAGTTGGGTTGAATCCACCGCACCGAAACAATGCTGTGGAGTATTAGTCATCGGTGTGATTATTAAGTATTGTGAATTATTTTGGTTGAATAAAGACGGATTTTATAACAATATATAACTTAATCTAATATATAATCTAATAGCATCTTAAATGTAAAAAACATTAAAATTTCTTACCTCTTCCACCCACATGAATGGTATGAGAGCTTTTGTTATATTTTGCAGAAATGAAATGCCAGGTACAGGTCTGGTAAACATACCAAATTGTACTCTCTGCGCCAATTTTAATGGAAATCCACTAGTCTGAAAAAAATATAAACATATTGTAGTTAATTTACGCCTGAATTATGATTTTAGATAAATTTCTATTACAACTATCAGACATAATACAGAAATATGGGAAAATTATAATATGTTTAAAATGTACATGGCTGTTCACCTGGAGAGAATAACTAGCTGATACACTAAAAGATATAAACAATAAAAACAAAGAGCAGAACCAAATAAAAGCAGGGCAGGACCATGTATAAGTTGAAGTGAAGACGTAGCGCTAGAGATTGGTCATTAGTTGCCGAGATCGGAAAATCAGTAAAACATGTACTGGGGATGGGTAAGTTCACTTACAACTCAGAGTTGTATCCAAATATGCATCTAGCTTCACAATATAGGAACATCCAGATACAGTGTCCACAGGAAACAAATGGATCCAGCGCTATAATTATAATCCCCGGAGTCGGATTGCGGGCAAACAGTTGAAGTGTAATCAGTAACCCAAAATTGGATTTAATTACGATCAAGCAGATAATATTTTGAAATACGTAGATTATACGTGTGGAACAGCCAAATGGAATAAATTCGATAACGAATAAAGGAGGGCGAGTTGGGAAAAATGCTTGGACACGTCGATTTGTATTTTTATGTACGCATTTTTCAACAAACAAAATTATATAGGGTGTGTCATGTGAGAGTGGCAATACCAACTTTCTTATTTTACATGCAAGCCCCTGTATATGTTTTCAGATTTATTACAAAAATGAACATTAAAAAAGGAAAATTATTTTATTTCACAAATTTGCTACATTACACTAAAAACCTAATAAGTAATACTGATTATTTCATAATAAAAGAGCGGCAGTCATTTGAGACTGAACAATGGAATTGAAAGCTTCTTAGGAATTTTACTTCCCGGTTCTTGTTATCACCTGTCTCTGTTTCTATTTCCTTGTGTTATCAAGAGTAATCGTTATACATTTCAGGAGAATTAAAATAATTGTCATTATTTTGTTGACTGAAGTATTAATCCTAATGTGTAATTTAATCCTTAATTTAAATTTCTAAAAGTGCCAAATAAAATTTGTTGAATTATTAACTTGCAAGTTGAAGCTCATATCCGATGAATTGAAAATGCGGCAAAAAAATTAACAATAGGTGTATGAAATTAATAATCTTCTTTCTGACTTCTGACATATGTCAAGTGCGCAATGTAATATATCGCAAAGGGAGAATTGGAGTTTTTATTAGAAAAACAAATTTTGTACAGGTTTTCTATATTAATTGGATGTTATATAAGTTTATTTCGTATACATTATTGATATTCTATAAAAGAAGAAACTCATAATGTATTTTATCTGGTCTCTGTTTCTTACACAGTGAACTGAATTACGTGGGTCGCTGTCAGTGTCGGTGTTGGTGTCGAAACAAATGAAATCTCAAGTTATCCGGTTCATTCCGTTGCTCATCTAATTTCATCTGTGTAAATGTGGGCCCCCGTTAAGAAGCTTTCGCTTCAGTATAAAAAGAACATTAATATCAATGTTGCAAATTTTCAAAATACTCGTTGCTCAGGCGTGACTGATCTAATCGCAAGCGTGATTCGTCTTTTTAGGTCATCTAAGTTGAGGGGTTTAGTTTTCTATACAGTATTTTTGACAAATCTCCACAATAAGGAGTCCAATGGCGTCAAATCAGGAGATCGTGCTGGCCATTCTATCCATCCGCGCCTCCCAATCCACCGATTTGGAAAAAAATTGCTTCAGGTACTGCCAGACATTAAGTTCGTAATGGGGCGGTGCTCCATCTTGCTGACACCATATTGTATTGGCGGGAACTTGTGGGTTTACTGGATCATGATATAAAAAAGTTGGCACATTAATTGGGAGCAGTTCTAAATATTTATCTCCATTCAAGTTGCCATAAATGAAAAACGATAATGATTTCCAACAATTCCTGCCCAAAGATTAACTTTTTCAGGATATTGCGTATGTTTCTCTGTCATCCGGTGACAATTCTCATTAGACCAATAGCAATTTTTACGATTAACATGACCGTGAAGTGTAAATGTGCTCTCATCAGAAAACAAAACATCTTCTAATTGGATCACATTGTTAACTAACCTTAACATCATTTGTTCACAGAAATACGTTCTCTTATCGAAATCGTCTTCCAGGAGCTCCTGAGTGGGCATCATTTTAATACTCGAAAAATTGATGTGTAGCTAACGTTGAACAGTGGGGCTGCTTTTCGACCAGAATTATGTGGGTTCTCTTGAAACTCAAGCATAATAACTGTTTTTTTTTTCAAATCGGTAAAAAGGAACGCAGGCCTTACTATCTCAATCTCAAGAGCTAAAAGAAATAATTTTCGTTTTTTAATGTTAATTTTTCTAATGAACCTGAAAACACATAATATTTCGGAAACAGTTGAAGGACGTTGTACATGAATTATGTCTAGAATTTTCTGGAGAATCCAAAAAATGAATAATATACAGCATTGAAAATAAGAAAGTTGGTATTGGCCACTGTCACATGACACCTTATATATTTTTTGTTGAAAAAATGTGCATTTAAAAATACAAATCGACGTGTTCAAGCGTTTTTCCCAACGTTATCGTTATCGAATTTATTCCATTTGGCTGTTCCACACTGTATGTCTAAAGTATTTGATCTCTATGATTTAAATAATGGAATTATGAGAACGTAAAAATTATGTATTAAAAAGAATATCAGTCTTCTATCAAAAAGTATTAGTTTATTACTAATCCCAAACAACGATAAAAAATATGTAAAATCTCAAAAAAATTCCCCCCAACCAATCTACCTTATCGGTCTGCTGTCACTGATTCCGTACCGCTTGTAAGTTAGCGTTAGATGTACATCAATAATTCAGAGAAAGAATACGGGTTGTTGGATTCGGATCCATCCGGACCTACCCATTTCTAATGTTTAGGTGTTCATTATTCAACGTTAAAACATTACACTAGACACAAAATTCAAAAATATTTCGCTTACACCATCACGTCAGTAATAGTTTGTACAGATTAATTGATGATTTTAACAGTAAATTCGTAGAAGTAAATTATTTAGATAATAAAAACCCGAAAAAATAAGAATTTCTTCAGTTTTTTTTGCTTATATAATAAAAAGTAATAAAGGAATCGTAATGCCGTCAATAAAACAATTGTAGCAAATCAGAAATTGTTCTTAATGAGCGTTTATACCTACTAATCGGATCATTTTTCATCGACAATCGACATAGGTTAGACAACTTGGAATAAAGTGATTTTTTTTAATTTACAACTCTGTGATAACTAACACTAAAATTATAATTTAAATAATTTAGAGAGATATTTTGCATAGCCCAGCCTATTCACCAGGATAGTCCGATCAGGATATACTAAAGATATTTGAAAGGTTATATATTGCACTTCTATTTGTCTTGGATTTTCGTTATAATGCCGGGAAATTGGTTTAAAATAATACTACATATTGCATTAAAAGTACGAATATGTGACAGCCAGCCAGCGGAGCACTGACAATAGCTATAAGGCACTTGGCCTTATCTAGGATTTTCTCTTAAGGTGGGGCATAAGAAGAAAAATTATGGTTAACTGTATGTTTTTTTTCTCCACAGTTTATTGGGTTTTTGTTTACCTATCTGTCATCTGCCCATATAGTCCATTTTCTATTCGCATATTAGGTTAATAGTTATCTGTATACTGTTATTAATAAATAATTATTTTCCACTGTCAAGAGTCAAGTCGTCAAGATGTTTAAGCCAATACTTGCAAGCACTATAAATAAATTTTACAGCATTATAACAAAAGTCCAAGTTATACAAAGGGATATATTTTGCATTCCTTATCGTGGTGAATACGATACGTTATACCAAATATTTCTACAAATAATTTAAATAGCAATTCTGCAAGGTCTACTTAACGGACAACATGGATTTTGAGCCCAATTAATTTCAATATCATAATGTATCATTAGGAGGAAGATTCAAGTTCCAGCTTTAATTTCAACACAATATGTTTTTCTAGACATTCACTTTATATCGGTTTTTCTTTATGAATAATGCTGAAAAACTGACAGAATCCATATTTTTGGGGGGGTTTTAATGCTGAAATAATTTACTTCTACAGGTTTGCTGTTAAAATTATGTTAATTAGGGTTTATAAACTGTTACTTTCGTTATGGTGTAAGCGGTTTGATGTCAATTAAAAATCTCTATTGACTGACGTATATGCATTAATTTCAGTTAAAATGGTTACATTAATTAATTCGTATTTATTTGCATCCTCATAAACAAACATAAATTTCGATTTTGACAAAACGGTTCACCGTTAACATATTTATTTACTTAATTAATATTAATTTCAATTTATATGCTATACGTGCATCGTTTCTCTACACCATTAACCTTTCCGCACTAAATATGTGATAATAGCTAAAAATGTTCACCTTTGATTTTTATAACATAATAGAAGATTTATAGGTGAAATAGCCCATCACCGAAGATAACCTTGGCAGTTAATTATACTGTTACATTGTTTCAAGGTTTCTACAATGAATTTTAAAACTATGTATTTGGTTTTTGTACAAGAAAAATTACTGAAAGGAATCCGTCTAATTATAAAAACTTACATTGCTTAAACAAATATATTACCTAATTAAAATCGAAAGTGCAGTCACGATCATCAAAAAAGTGTTAAAATAAATAATTATCAAAATAAAATACTAGACAATAAATAGCACATTAACTTTTGTTAAGTACCTACACACCAAGTAAAAAAATACAAACAATAAAAGGTGCTTAAATTAAATTAATTACCTACCTATATATCATATTTTCGAAGTCGGTGCCCAGCATACCTAAAATCCTGCATTGCTTACATATCTACTACTTCATCAGACTTGATTTTAGGTAATTAATTTGTACAGAATCAGCACCTCTTGGTACCTAACACCAGTGAATGTGCTATTTATTGTATAGTGTTGTGTATTGTTAATTATTTTGAACTTTTTAATTCTAGTTCGAAGTGGGTTAAAATTAATAAAAATATATTATTTTCAACATTTTTGTTTTCTATGGGGTTTGTTATTTTTTAATATTTCCATTCAGCTTTATAGTTCTATTTTGAACTCGGCTAGTTTTTATTCTTTATTTTTAGGGTTCCGTATATACTATATACGGATACCCTTATAATATCACTCCCGATTTCTCCCTCTTTTACACTACACCAATTTTCTCCTAAACTGCTGGACGGAAAAGGTTGTAGTTTGGTATGAGTATATACTTTGGTAACTCGATTAGGAGTACATATCGTAAATGAAGAATTTTTTTTACTTTAGGGGTACTTCTGTGGGGAAAAACTGAAAAAATCGACCGTTCCCCGTCCTTATCTCCGAAACTATAAAATGTAAAATTTTGAAAAAAAATAGAGCTATAGGGCCTTACCTGAATTTTACCGACAATTAAGGAGAAACCTCTACTATTATTGACCCTGAATTTGTTGTAAAAAAAATTTAGAGATTGGGAATTAAGGGACCATTAAATAAATGACTTAAATCTTTTTTAAAGGGTAGAAAATTTAAAATTAAAATTGACTATGCATTTTCACAATCTATGAACTGTGACATGGGGGCCCCTCAAGGAAGTGTCCTAGGTCCTCTAGTTTTTTTGTTATTTATTAATGACCTACCGGAATACATTTCATGTGGCAATGTTATCATGTTTGCTGATGAGACCATAGTTATCTCCCCAAAAGATGAGAAACTCTTGGAGGAGAAAATTGATTTAACAATGATTGAATTTTCAAATTGGTGTAAAAAGAACAACCTTATTATAAATCTGTCAAAGACTGTGGCAATGGAATTTAAGACAAAAATTCGCAATCCGATAAACTTAAATATTTTATTCAATAATCTAAATTTGCCTGTTAGTCATAGCTCAAAGGTTTTAGGAATCACAATAGATTCTAACCTTGAATGGAATTTGCACGTTAATGATGTTTGCTCAAAACTAAATAAATGTTTTTTTATGATAAAATCCTTAAAAAACTCACTAAGCGTTTCTAATCTTATAACTGTCTATTACGCTACTATAGCGGTGTGGGGAAGTGCGCATGACTTATACAGAGTGCTGGTAATGCAAAAAAGAATAATGAGATTAATTTTTAATTTACCATATAACGCTACATGTAGAGAAATCTTCAAAAAAGAAGGAATATTAACTATTACAAGCATATACATTTACAAACATTTAGTGTATATTTATCAGAATCAAGATTAACTTATTTCGCGTGACTATTTTCACAGTTATCCGACGCGCAACAGAGAAAGCGGTTATTATGAGGAATACAAATGTATTTTTTCATATTTTTTAAATAAATTGTTTAAAGGATATTAACAAAAATATAAGAAAATTACTGATTCCCCCGTTTTATTTCCGATTTACTAGAAAAAAAATAGGCTTACATGGCTTTTGTTGAACTTTACAGGAAGAATAAGAAGATACCCCTAATATTAGTTTTAGTGGAATAATTATAGAATTAACATAAATAAAATGCAATACATTAAATGAAAGGGTTCATTATGAGGAATACTAATGTATATTTTTCATATTTTTAAAATTATTTTTTTACAAGATATTAACAAAAATATATAAAAAATTCTTATTTCCAGCTTTATTTCAGAAACCGTACTACCTAAAATTTTAAAAATAATTGAGGGTACTGGGGCTCACTTGAATTTTATGAGAAAAATTAGTAGAAAACCTTAATATTAATTTTAGGGACAAATTATAGAATTAAATGGAAATAAAATTTCAAACACATCATGTAATATATTAAATAAAAAGATCATTATGAGAATTACAAATATATTTTTTTCATATTTTTAAATTATTTGTTTCCAAGATATTAACAAAAATATTAAACATCGAGTAATTCCCCATACACTATCTAAAATTTTCAAAAATATATTTTATTTATTTTATTTGTATTTTTAAATTGTTTGTCTAAAAGATTTGATAATTTATTATTTAAAATTTGACCTATTTCCGCCTTTATCTTCTAATCTATATAGCCTAAAATTTAGACAGGAGATTATATAAGGCTTCCCTGAAAGTTTATTAGTAAAATAAAACTCTAATGTTAATTTTGCGGACCAAATTAGAAAAATAAATACATATTTTTATAAAAAGCAAGCGAGTGATGTAGCAAGATAAAATAAAATGTGTGGAAAATAAAAGTGCATGTTTTCATAAATTTAAAACGCTTCCTTTAAAAGATATTAGGGTAAATATAACAAAATTTCCGGCTTGTCTGAAACTGGAATCTTAGAAAAAGATATAGTTTGATTCACCTACATTGTAGCAAATCTTAAAGGTGGTACGTACGGAACCCTTAGTATGCGAGTCCAACTCGCACTTGACTAAATTATTTATTTTAGATATATAACTTTAATAGACCGGGAGTAAGCAACACCGAAAGCCCGACATTAGATATTTTCGTTTAAATTCACAGGTATCTACCAGTTACACTATTGCTTTAATATCTTACTTTATGATTTCGTTTGCTATACTCAATACTCCGTTTATGATCTAAAGCTTGACGTGAATGTGCTGTCACTGAATTTTCTATTAGGCTAACCCGGTAACACTAAAATCTCCGTCATACCGAAATTGAATACTTTTCACGTAAATTGATGGTTAACAGGTCTACATTGATTTAAGCCGAAAATATGTTGAATAAATTTAATTATGCGATACTACCTATACTTGAGATGTACATAGAACATTTTCAAATACCCAATTAAAACTTTCCTTCGTTTATAGTTCCCGGACTATTCCGTGGAAATTAGAATATTTATGAGAAAATGGTGATTTTAACATGCAGAAATGTGTTCAGTCTCAAAATTCAACCCTTTATGAATAAATGCACACCCTATTAAAGAACAAAATATATTCAAATCGGTTTACAACCATTAAAGAAAGCAGGTAACGTATATAAAAAAAATGTATACGACGAATCGATAACCTCCTTCTTTTTCTAAGTCAATAAAACTAATATCTAAACCTTATTCGATTCGGGTTGACCTGTAGACAAATGGTAAAATTTTCATATCTATAGGTAATTAAACAATTTTAAACGTTTTCTATTAACAATTAAACTCTAAAACATTACTTAAATACACCAAGCTAATTTCGTGAATAATCGCTGTAAACATTTATTTCCTGTTTAAAATAACCTTATTGTCTATGTAATACTTTAAACTAATATTTAAGACTATTTAAAAAATATATGCCGTAAAGCTAATATTGTGGAAGGTTTGCGTTGCCCCTGCAGAGGGACTCTATTGTCATTATTTGGGACTGCCGAACTGAGGAGTTGATGGGGCGTTAGAACTTTAAATTATTGACAACTAACTGGCAGACGTTATGCAACCATTTATGATAATTGATGCGACGTTATTGATTTTACGAGTACTACAAAGAATTTTTGGCTTCCCGACTTCTCTAGCTGTTCCTCGTAACTTCCCTGTGCCTTTTCAACTGTTATGGACCGCCTCTGATTTTTTAGCATTTTCTAGTAGCTTCATAATGTGTTTTTAAACTGGTGTATACACTAAACACGGTATCACAACATTGTGACAACTTCTAATTTTTCTTTCCCTAAAATTCTTATTTAAAAAAAATAATTTATAATTAAAGTACTTGCGAAAAGTAGACGTTGTTTCGAACTGACTGAGTCCTCCAATATATTTTTATTTGTCTTCAATTTTTGCAGGTAAATCGATTTGTTTGAAATTTAGAAATTCTTCTCCAGTGGCATGTAAATTTGCAGCATTTAACGTGAAATAACTAAAAAAATCACGTTTTAGAAAAAAATTCACTGAACAATTTTTTGAAGTGACTCAAAAAATCTTCAAATTGATATTGATTTTAAGCCATTAGCAAAAAATTAACGCAGTTATGATCAAAAAACCAACTAATTGATTTTTTTTAAATACTACAATAAAACATATATTTACCACCAAATTTTAAATTAAAGGCTATCCTTCTACAGTTTATTTTATTTAGATGCTTATAAAATATCCTGGAAGGTTCAACGATTTAGGATGCATATTTTTGAAAATTAAATTTAAAAAACAAATTTTCAAAAAATAAATAAATAAATTTAGCACATTTCCCGTAGAATATTTTGCCTTTTTTTATTTCCATAACACAAAAATTATCTGAGATATCCCGGTTAAAAGGTAGCAGTCGAGAGTAGAGAACCTATTTTTCAAGCATTTTAATCTAAAAAATCTCGAAAACGCGTTAAAAAATATTGAAATTCATAGGAGTTGTAGCTGTTACAATTTATTCTACCACAACTACGCAGAAGATTATTATTTGTTATATATGTTTCTTGTACCATAACTATACAGTAGATTTTTATTTTTCATATATACGTCTAAAATTGATTTGAAAATGATAAAAAAGGGATTTAATTTAGTCGTTAAGGGTGGTTCTAAGGGTTGAAATATCGTAATAAATTGTTTTTTGTACCTTAACTATAAAGAAGATTTTTAGTTTTCATATATACGTCTAAAAAATATTAGAAAATCATGAAAAAAATTCGAAATTTTGTCATTAAGGGTGGTTTTTAAACGTTGAAATATTATAAATACTACATAATGGCTTTTAAGCAATGTTGTACAATGTTAAATAATACTTGTTCTTATCGTTTGGATATAATTTTAGCCTAAGGAACGTCTATTTTTATGTTTTATTTTTTAGCTTAGGGGGTGGTTTTCACCTTAAAAATAAAAAACACATATCAAGCTTAAGTTTTGATCTAAAGGGTAAAATGAACTTAATTCCCAATTTTCATTAAAACCGGTTCACTGGCAATATTTTCCAGGTTCTGACTTTTTCTCCCCAGTTAATTACTATTACTATAACTAATTTCTATGAATACTCTGTTTCGGAAAATAACTTGAGGAAACCAGCCAAAATACGTATTATATTGAATACATTTTGCAAAACACAAATTTCTTTTTGTAATTCAGTCGTTAAACGATATTAATAGAATAAAACATCTCTTTTACTGGTGCAGGTACTATGTTGATAATAAATGGTGTTTTTGAGGGGTATAGAACTTTAAAATGAAATAAAACACATCAAACTCATGATAATGGCCATAATATTCGCTGAATTGAAAAGATAAGTAAGCCATTGCTGGTCGAATATATTATTATTTATTATTTATTTATTAATAGCTTTAGCTAACATAATTACAACTTTATACAATTTATAGATCTACTCACACACACACACACACACACACACACACACACACACACACACACACACCCGGCCCGGGGTGGTTGTTGGTCCACTACCGGGCGCCTCCCCAGGTGGCGGATAGGGGAACGCTCTCCAGCAATGGGGAGTACTGAGGATTTCCTCAGGGCGGACCAAAACCAGATAGGGGAAGGAACCCCGAAAATAAACCATTTATGGATATGGGTGATAAGGTCAACTTAATACCCCAGGTGGGTACCTCTGCAGAGGATAATCCCACCACCGGTTCCGATCGAGTGAAAGCCTCGGTGGCCGGTGCACGCTCCACGGATTCTGGGGGGAGCGAATTATCACTGGTTCCGTCACATGGTGAAAAGAAGAATAAGAACACTGCTAATGGTACAACATCGACCATTAAAACTAGAGCTGACAGCAAGACACTATTCAGCCAAGTCCTCCAAAAGGCGGATAGTGCAGTTGACGCCTCCCAAAGGGCCACAACTGAGAGTGGCGCTCCAAACAAATTAGGAGCAAAGATCGATGAGCTCTTGAAGTTCATTGGGCCTAGGCACAATGTACATCATGAGATCAAGAAACTGGCACACGCCATTAAGTCAGAATATGACAAATATCAGACGTCAACGACGCGGCCACCTCCTGTAGCGAAACCTGCTACAACACAGACATCGCCAGTAAAGGTGTCAAACACTCAGACACAAGGTGAAAAGCAAAAGGAGGTCCCAAAAGCGGCTGCCTCAAAAGCAGCCAACTCAAAACCGACTGCATCAACACCGGCGGCCCCAAAGCAGGCGGCTTCAATAAAAGTAGCCTCAGTAGCAAGGACCTCGCCACCGAAGGCCTCGCCTTCAGTAGCCCCATCAAGTAAGGCACCACTAGTTAAAACTCTTAAACCGGTGCTACCTAGCAAGCTAAAGCCCGGTAAAGAAGGTTGCCAGAACATCGGGCAAACCACCCAGGCAACAACAAGTAGGGTGGTCAATTCAGAAGCGGAGAGAAACAATGGATTAAAACCCAAGTTTAAACCGCAGACCAAAAAACAACCTTCAAACCAGTCGACTGACTGGCAAGTGGTAAAGAGGAAAAAGGCCCCGAGGACCAATAAGCAAAAACCAGCCCAACATTGTACGCTGCTTATAAAGAAAGGCGAGAAGAGCTCCCATGCAGATATCTTGCGAGGTATCAAGAATGATCCCACCTTGCAGGATATAGGCAAAAAAGTCAATAAGATCCGACGAACAGCTAAGGGAGATCTCCTTTTGTTATTCGCGAAGGCAGACGCTCAGGAGATGGAGCGCTATTGTAACACCATCAAGAATAAACTCCCAAGCGGGGCCACTGTACAATCTCGAATACCCCAAATCGAGATTGAAATTAAAGACCTGGACGAGATCAGTACCAAGGAAGAGGTAGTAAACCTGCTCAAAGATAATATCGACGGCCTGGCAGAGATCACTGAGGAGGCAGTGAAATCACTTCGACGGGCATATAGATCAACACAAACGGCAGTTGTTTGTCTCCCAGAGGTCCAGGCCAAGAAAGCCATCGACGGTGCTTCAAATGCTGGCACTTTGGGCACAACGCCCAGGCGTGCAGAGGCAAGACTGACCGAAGCAGTTGTTGTCACAGATGCGGAGGCGCTGGTCACAATGCCTCGGCTTGTCAACAACCTGCCAAGTGCTTACTCTGCAAAGAGAAAGATAGTAAGTCAGACTGCCGGCACGTTGCGGGTAGTTGGAAATGTCCGATCTACCAACAGGCGATGAGAGCAGCACAAGCCCGTAAATGAAAGTACTGCAACTCAACCTCAACCATTGCGAAGCAGCCCAAGACCTACTGGTACAGCGGGTGCGGGAATTGGATTGCGACGTAGCCATAATCTGCGAGCAGTACAAAAACTTCGACACCCTGTCCTGGGTAAATGACACAACGGACAGAGCAGCGATATGGGCTTGCGGTAAACTTCCGTTGCAACAACTCCCAAATACCCCCGAACCATGGCTTGTGAGAGCCAAAGTGGGAGGGGTCCACTTCTATAGCTGCTATGCACCTCCTAGTGCACAACTCGAGGAGTTCGAGTTATTCTTGGACACCTTGGCGGAGGATGTACGGAAGCGTGAATCGGTCGCCATCGCAGGTGATTTCAACGCCTGGGCAATTGATTGGGGATGTCGGGAAACGAGCGCGAAAGGACGAGCTCTCCTTGAGACCATGTCTTCGCTCAACCTGGTACTCCTCAACACAGGAGCCGTAAGCACATATCGCAAAGGCACTGCCAGCTCCATTATCGACGTAACATTCGTTAGCAGCAACCTAATTAAAGGGGGCTGTGAGTGGCGGGTTGATGAGGAGTTTACTAATAGCGACCACCAAGCTATTATTTGGGAAATCAACACCACTCCCAAACGAAGATTGTGTGTCAGTCGTGCGAGGTCACAGCCAGTCGGCTGGAACAAAAATGCTTTCGATGCTGATTCATTCGCCTTGGTTATGGAGCAGGAACCATTGTCAATAGCAACAAGCGCAGAAGCCACTGCCAAAGAGGTAATGACAAGCGTTGTCAAGTCCTGCGATGCTTCCATGCCAAGGAGACGGCAGAACAACAGCCGCCCACCAGTTTACTGGTGGAACGACACGATCTCACAACACCGACGAGAGTGTCTCAAAGCACGAAGGCTGCATCAACGAGCACGGAGACGCGACAGGGTCACAACAGAAGAACTAAGGCTCGACTATGAGATCAAAAGACAACAACTACGAAGAGCCATTCTCTCAAGCAAAAGATCCTACTGGAAGGAGTTGTGTGACGAAGTTGATCAAGATCCATGGGGAAAACCGTATAAAATCGTGATGCATAAAATTAAGGCCCCCCCCATGACAACAACGAACTGCCCCGAATCATTGCACCGCATTGTCACTCACTTGTTTCCTGCGAAACCTGAGCTACCCGCTTATCCTGCGTGGCAGGTGAGGGACGAAGATATACCATCAGTGACTATGAATGAGCTGATGGGCGCGTGCAACCGGCTCCAAAACGGTAAGGCTCCCGGACCAGATGGCATACCTAACATTGCGCTAAAATGCGCCATAGCCAATAGGCCTGACATGTTTCTACGCATGTATGAGACCTGCCTAAAGCAGGGGGTTTTCCCGACTAAGTGGAAAAAACAGAGGCTTGTGCTCCTCCCTAAAGGGGGAAAGAAACCTCCCGACGAACCGTCATCATATCGTCCCCTCGGTATGTTGGACTCTGCGGGTAAACTCCTTGAGAGGATAATAGCAGATAGGCTGGAGCCCTACGTTGAGCCGAAACTTTCCACCAACCAATTCGGGTTCAGAAAGGGGAGATCAACCATCGATGCCGTGACACTCGTTACCAACATCGCCAGAGAGGCTATCTCGGGAAAGAGATGGAGAAGAGGTGGAAAAAAGTACTGTCTAATAGCCACCCTGGATATCAAGAACGCCTTTAACTCGGCCCGCTGGGACCGCATTTTGGAGGCTCTTGCCAGGATGGAGGTTCCTCAGTACTTGCGCAGAATGGTTTCAGCGTATTTCAAGGACCGCATCTTGTTGTACCAAACTGAAAATGGGCAAGTAGACTATAAGATCACAGGAGGTGTACCTCAGGGCTCTGTTCTTGGCCCCCTCTTATGGAACGTAATGTACAACGACCTGCTCCTGCTCGGTCTGCCTGAGGGCGTCAGGCTAGTGGCATTCGCCGATGATGTGGCATTGATCATAGTGCGCAAGCACATAGAGGAGATACAAACAACCTTCTCATTCGCTATAGCCACAATTCAGCATTGGATGCACGCAGCGGACTTGAGTTTAGCAGAGCAAAAGACCGAAACACTTCTTGTTAGCAGTCGGAAGGCAAGGGAAACCATCACCCTCAAAATAGGCGACACCTACATACAGTCGCAGCCCTTCATCAGCTATTTGGGGGTGCTCCTGGACACACGGCTCAACTTCAAAGAGCACATAATCGCGGCCAGCAAGAAAGCAGCTGGGGTACAGGGGGCATTATCTAGAATAATGCCGAATGTCGGAGGCCCTAGACAGATAAGAAGACAGCTACTGGCAACAGTAACTACTTCTGTTTTGTTGTACGGGGCACCGGTATGGGAGAAATCGCTCGAGCTACCATCGTACCGCCGGAAAGTGAAATCAGTCCAGCGGCTCTCAGCGATTCGAGTGGCATCATCCTACCGCACTTTGTCTTACGAGGCGGTGATTGTGATTGCCTCTACCCTGCCAATCGACATCCTGGTTGCAGAAAGGGGACGGCTTTATCGCAGAAAGTTAGAAAAAGACCAGCCGACAGGAAACAGCGATGAAAGATCCATGAGTCTAGGGCAATGGCAGGAGAGGTGGGACAGCTCTACTAAAGGCCGGTGGACATATCGATTGATACCTAACATCAGTCGTTGGGTCAACCGCCAGCATGGGGAGGTTGGGTTTTACATCACTCAACTACTGACTGGACATGGATGCTTTCGAGCATACTTGCACAGGTTCAGGAGGGCAAACTCCCCAAACTGCCCACACTGTACGGACGTGGTAGAGGACGCGGAACACGTGTTCTTCTCCTGCCCCCGGTTTCAGGATCAACGTGCTGAAGTGGAGAGGATTCTGGAGACTAATATCGTTCCAGAACAAATAGTAGAAGCCATGCTGAAGGGCCCCCAAGCCTGGAACTTGGTATCAGATTACGCGGAGACTATCCTCAAAGAACTCCGCAATACGTTCGAGGAGTAGGCTTTAGAGGCTTCCAATGTAAGAGCAGTAAACATCTGCAATGAACCACCCTTGCGAAGTAGTATTGAGTAAGAGTGCCGCAAGGGACCATGGTTGTAGGAGAAAGAGGTTAGGGTTTTAGCGGGTATACGTTATACTGGCTTCAATGCAACGATTTAATCTTGCTTTGAAGTCATTGCATCGGGAGTCCCGCACGACGGCCAGCACGTGCTAGCTAAGTACGCAATGTATTTCCCCCCTCTTCGGATAAAAAAAAAAAAAAAAAAAACACATATATATATATATATATATATATATATATATATATATATATCATTAATGTATATTACAAACAAATTTGGTCCCATTATAGTACCCTGTGGGACACCATGTATTGTTTCTTTCAGTGTAGATTCGTTGTTGTTGTATCTTGTTTTTTGACTTCTTCCAGATAAGTAGCTTGTAATCCATTTCAGTGCTCTCTCCTGTATTCCATATTTTTCTAATTTTAAGACTAACAAGTCTCTATTGACAGTTTCAAATGCTCTTCGAAAATCAAGAAACAGTGCGCCGATTATTATTATTTTCCTATTAAATCCATTTGATACTTAGTTTCCTCAAATTTAGAAAGGTCTCTTATGGTTTTCTTTTACTTTTTACATTTTTGTTTTTTCTGTAGGTCTATTGTTATAATAGAATGATCTGTACATCATAGTTTATATTCGTCAAATCCGTAATTAGTAGGTCTATAATTGTTTCTTCTTGTTGTGTTACTCTTGTAAACTTCTTTATATGTTGATATGCCCCTAAACTTTCTAAAACGTTACTAAGTTTCCTTGAATAAAATGTATTCATTGCCATATTTACATTAAAATCTCCAACAAGTATTAAGTTTCCCTCTTTGGATAATTCATTTTGAAGGATTTCATATAATTTTTCCAAAAATTCAGTATGATTCGCATTTGGAGAATGGTACAGACATAAAATCTTATATTTTACATTATCTATATTATCCTCTATACCTATTAACCATAATTTTGTATCCATTATGATTTTAAGTATTTCGTTAAATTTAATTTCTTTCCTGATATAAATTATACTTCCTCCGGTGTGTCCACTTTTAGAGTCTGCTCTGTATTGATAATATCCTTCTATATACAAATCATTTTCTGAAAAATCTTCAGTTATATGAGTTTCTGATAAACATATGGCTAAAGGTTTCCTATGATGTACTAACCAGATTAATTCTGTTTTATGGGCTGTAAAACTTTGTATATTTAAATATAAGAGTTGTGATGATAGTTGCTATATATGTGAATTATAAATATCAGGATATTGTCGTTTTTTTTGTATTTGATTAAAAATTCTTTTATAACATTCACAATTTTTGTCATATGCTGCGTGCCTATATTCAATGTTCTCTACACCCAAATTTTTTTATGCATTTTTGCAGTTAATAGATTCCTTTGTTAGTGCAGTACAATCATTGCTTTTGTGTTCTCTTGTACAATTTGGGCATGTTTCTTTTTCGCTCTTACACTACTTTGCTATGTGACCAAATTTCCAGCATTTATAACATTGAATTATATTTAGGTGATCCATAAAATAACAGCTTTTCAATCCTATACTAATCCTTTCCCTAGATTTTAACTGAAGATAGGTTTGATGGTCTAATTCTAATATTACATTTATTCTAGGGGCTTTTCCTTCTTTCTTAACTTCGCATTTATATATCAGTTTCATTATCCTTCTCTTGTCTTTTGTATTTACTTTGTTTTGCTTAATGATTTTTTCTATAAATACATCTGTATCACTTAAATCATCTTTGTTTATATTAAAAATCTTTATTTTTGGATTCTTTTTTCCGGTTCTGAAATTTCATAATTATGGCCAATCTGTTCTTTAATATTTACACATAATTGTTCTCGTTTTTCCTCACTTTTATAACTTATAGCAACTCCCCCATCCCGTACATATTTCACAGTAGATATTCCTACCCCCAAAGTGCTTGGTCCTATTCTTTTTTCTACTTGTCTTTTTGTCTTCTTAAAGATAAGAAGCAAACTAGTGCTTCTTATCTTTTGGTTTAATGCGTATAGTCTTCTCGGCTGACATTGATTCCTTTGCGATTTCTCTATACGTTTTTGGTGTTCCAATATGGTACCGTTTTTCTTCAAGCTCCTTTTTTAGTAATTTTATTATTTCATCTTTGCTGTCAATTACAGTTTGCTTGTCCTCCATTGTATTTTTTAATAAGTTGTATGTATCCATTCCTAGGCATTTTTGACAATGAAATTTCATTACTCTGGTGTTAAGTTGTAACACTTTTATCTCTGATGAAGTTAATTTACCGCATCCTTTACATACTCTCTTTTGGCAATGATCGCAATGAAAACTTCTTTGTTTTTAACTTCTTCGCAAAATTCACATTCCATGATGCCTACTTAACGAAGTCAAGAGGCGGAGCAACAACATACGAATTACAAAAACAAATATAAAAATATCTAAATTTGTAAATCCCTTCTTTTTATTTATATACGTAAGCACAAGACAGAGTGGTAGATTATATAGATTTTATAATTCTTATTAATTTTCTCGAAATGAATCCATAAAATTTTCACTCAGTTCAATTTTTTCTTCATAAAAAGTTTCTTAAGATAGAATTGTGTTCTAAATTCACCTATAATATACGCTATACCATCTCTTTACAAGAAAAGAGTTTAAAAACTTTAAAGTTATTATTCTGAACGACAATCAGCGTTGTACGGGACCATTCAGTAAACGGACAATCACGAATGACACAAGAGCACTATACCTTTATCACATGAAGATCTCTGATGGCAGTTGAACGGCATGTGGATGTGGTTTATTTTTCTCTCTGCGTCAGTGAGTGATGCACGGGCTTGTTGACGGAGTAACCGAGGCGTGAGGCTACCAGACGATTTTGCCCTGTTGTAGTTTTCGCGCGGGTTGCTCCTGAGAACTCGACCAATCTTATATGGCCGAGAGTCTGTTGGGTGATTTAGATGTGTAGGATTTACAGATTGGCCCTGAATTCGTATCTTTGTCTGATAACATAAGAAAATAGACTATGACCAGTGGAATAAGATTCGTCTACAGATGTTGTTAGATGGTATTGGACGGATGAGATATATGTATATATATTTTTTCTCACTTTAGTTTTTATCATGCCATATTTATGTGTTTAATAGTCTGATGAAATTAAAGTCATGGTTACCTTATATTGATAAGAATATTGCTTTTCCTGTTTTCAGTGTGTCCAAGGTGTATAGGTATATGATATCGGGCATATGCACGCCGCATCTAGCTCGAATGTAACGCAATCTGGAAGTCCAATTTTCGAACACTTTTTCGAGCAGCTGAGGCCGTATATCAGCAATAACGCGGCGAATGTTAGCTCCCAAGTGGTCCAACATTTGTGGTTTATCGGCCTAGACTAGCATCTTCACTTATCCCCACAGAAAATAATCTGTTGGTGTACTATCGCATGATCGCGGAGGTCCAGGTCCAGACCTGTGGACCTGGTCCATTGCACGAAATTATGCCTTCATCGAATGTTCCCTTCAATAAATTGATTGTGGCTTTAGATGTGTGACATGTTGCACAGTCTTGTCGGAACTAAAGCTCTTGCACATTAACTCCATTTAACTGGGGAAAGAACAAGTCAACTCATGGATCTATAGCGATCTCCATTGACTGTAACGTTCTCATCTTTTGAATACATATGGCCCAATGATTCCACCAGCCCATAAAAGGCAGAACATAATTTTGTGATATGATGAAAATGAGCAATCTTGTTTCAGCCCATTCGCCGAACGTACGAAGCGCATAATCGTCTCGCCGCTTTAACTGTAGCACGAGTTGAATCTTGTACCTGAGTTCGTAAACCGAGATCTTGCCGCAAAACCTTCCATAAAGTATATGGGGACACAGCTCCAATGGCTGTGCATGATGGCGAATAGACTTATTCGGGTCTTCCTCAACATTCATGGTTGTTCGAAAATCTTGCTCGGATGGACGATTATGTAGACCGTAAAATGGACACAGCGCACGGTATGTTTCGCGAACTGAACCCCGATTTTCAAAATAAATTTGCACAATTTGCAATCCTTGCTTCGATGTAAATCTGTTCATTGTGAAATCGGACAGAGTATTGAACATAAATTAGCTGTCAGTTGTCGAAATGGCTGCCACGAGAAGCAGTGTGGCCAACTTGAAAAAGAAACTTCTAAAAAAACACCCTTTATATTCTCTTTATGTATTGGGAAGCCTCAAAAACGAATCTAAATCTCTTTTCTTGGGTAATAACCCTACATTGAGAAAAACAGGCTGTATAATCAACAAATTGAATGCAGTGGCGGATTGTCGTTTGTGGGGGTGATCTCGTTTTGGGGGGTGACCTCGTTTTAGCGGGACTTGACACACAACACGTATTATAGTTTCGGAGATAAGGGAAGAAAGGGTAAATTTTTGTATATTTTTGTTAATATAATTTAAAGTAATTATTTTTATAATGTGAAAAAAGTACATTTGTGTTAACTAGAATGAGCCCTTTTATTTGATGATTTTAGCTCAATAGTTTCGGAGGTAAGGGGAATGGTGATTTTTTTTAATTTTCCCGCCAAAAGTACCTCTAAA
Source organism: Octodonta nipae (assembly GCA_034190945.1). Lineage (NCBI taxonomy): Eukaryota > Metazoa > Arthropoda > Insecta > Coleoptera > Chrysomelidae > Octodonta > Octodonta nipae. Next base: position 45,308,223 of record CM067221.1, on the reverse strand, counting down.
ATAAAAGTTTCTTCATTTCCGATATCTCCCCTGATATCAAATTTCAACCGTTTTCGTCAAGTAGTTTCGGAGAAAATTGCTGTGATATGAAAGACGAAGAAATTCAGAGTGATTGTATAAGGGTTTCCGTATATTGGATATATTCAGGCCATATAATAACATTGTAGTTATATAATGTAGTATTACTTTTAAAAAATCTTTCAAACCTAAACAATTATCTATTTATTGCATTATAATTTAAATACCTACTGCAGAACAAGTTGAAATGTTGTTAGTCTAACAAAACTGAATAAAATTTACATCCAATACCTTCTATATTTTTTAGAAACGCTATATCGGAAATTTATAAATTTGTTACTAGAACAAGTTGAATAAAAAAAAAAAGTGATATTCAGTATCACTTAAATGTCAGAACTGTCTTCTAGCTCATCTGTAATGTAAGTATGTTTGAAATTGACTGTTTTGAAATTAGATCCAAGATACACATAATTTGTTTTTAATACATATTTGAAAATAATTTTTTGAACAACTCATAGAACCCATTTGTTTTAATACATACATATTTGCATACAAAAACTTTGTGCCTTAGGCATTTTTATAGTTAAAATGTCAGATCCTTGAGGTACCCAAATATGCAATGCTTTGTTAAATTTAATTTAAATATAAATGAATTAATGGCTCAAACAGCAAACACTGTCAATAAAACATTTTAGTTTTTCAGTGAAGGTAATCACGTTTTTTTATATCAACAAAATGTTTATTAATATTTCTTGCACAAATATTATTTGTTAGGGGAAATATAATCAACGATAGTAATCTTATATTATAAACTTTTGTAATAAGACAAAATTATTTTAAAATTCTATGTGTTTTAATCTAAGTGAATCACATGCCTTTCTTTCTAATAAATTCTAAAACAAATAAACTACCTACATGAATTTACTAATTTGATTTTGGACGATACTCAACAATATTGGAAAAGGGGGATTTTAATTCTATATTCAGTAGACATGCACTAATAAGAATAATCACTGCTTACATTCAAAGATGTCTAATAAGTTGATTACTTTCTGTAAATAGATTTTAACAATTGCTTTAAATGTTTGCAAGTCCTATTTGAAGCAGAAAATATTATTTAAGCTCAAATACTTTGTAGTTTAATAAGGTTAAATCCAAAAATGATTAAAAAATAGTAATTTATTATGTTCAATATTCAAGATTTAATGCAAACACTGTATTACATTGTACAAAGCAGAACTAGGGGAGACGGTAATAAATATCATAAGATTAATGAACTTACACAAAAAAATTGCTCATGAATATTTTATAGCTGGAGTATTTTATAGCTTATTAAGTTCAAATCATAAGAATAGTGACTTGATTTTAGTAACATTATTCAAATTGCGTATTACACAAACCGTAACACTGTGGCACTGCATTTTAGAAGGCTTCAAATATTCTGATATCGCCTAAGCCTTATTTATTTGTGCTCACCGATTCCTCTAAAACGGTTTAATTTGAATAATATAAGCTGTATTCTGTTAAAGAACATCTCGAAGCGGCACCATTTAATTTGAATGTCAGTTTTTATATATAATCTAATTTAAATGTAAAATATTAGAAAATAATTATTGATCGCGCATTGTTTTTGAACTTTACAATACAAATAACCGAAATTAAGAAAATGTACATTTTGCACCCTTAGGGACGGAATAACAAATGATGATATAAGAAACTAATTAAACATGTATTCAACGAACTACAAAATAAATGACGTGTAGATTAAATGAAAAGAATATAACACAAGAATGGGAGACGCCAGACTACTTCAACAACTGAAAATATTGACCCCAAGGAAGCAAAAAAGCAGGTAGAACAAAAAAAATTAAGCCTATAGATATCTTAAAGCTAAAAAGATTTTTTATGACAAATGTAATTATATACTTTCTTCGAGGTGTCATTCCTTTGTACGCAAGACAATATATATTATATATAAATATAATATATATTGTTTCTGGTCGGGAACCTTCATCAGTTGCGCTTCCCACAATTGAATGTCCTCTCGAACACTTCTTTATGCATTTGATGCATTTCGTTAAATTTGAAGACGCGAGATGTAAGACCGACATCGAGGATTTTCAAGAGAATCAGTACACAGAGGTTCCGAATCTGGAGCCGTTCCGTGCAATTGCTGTTCTCCCTTAACTCCTAGGACAGAATGTCACGATAAAATTTTCAGGTTACTTCACCTGTCAGAGATATTGAATACTCTCTTCGAGGTGTCATTCCTTTGTACGCAAAGTGAAGTAACCTGAAAATTTTATCGTGACATTCTGTCCTAGGAGTTAAGGGAGAACAGCAATTGCACGGAACGGCTCCAGATTCGGAACCTCTATGTACTGATTCTCTTGAAAATCCTAGATGTCGGTCTTACATCTCGCGTCTTCAAATGTAATTATGCCCGAAATTTGTGGAATTTTTGTTTTCAAGATTCAATTTTAACCAATTAATCATGTTTTTCATAAGAATAAATTTTATATTTATACAATTTTATATAACCTGGAAATACATTAACAAAAATAAGCGATTTGCAGTCTTAATCAACCCATCACCAATCAAAAAAGCTTGGCGATGACTTCTGCAGAGTTGCTAGGGTATGAAGGTGTCGAAATTTTACCAAGTTAAGTTTGGCAATATATTGCATGCTTTTTCCCAATATTATCAAATATAGCAATATTAAGATGGGAATTTTGTAAAACTCCATTTAATAAATAAAAAATTGTGCTTTGTAAACACTTAGAAATAAACCCAAAAGCTGAGAAGGTAGATATTCGCGACCTGAGTTATAGCTGAATCTGCTTTTTCCGGATTTGGACCGCATCATTTTTTCGAATTAATTTATTCATATATCTGAACCAACATACAAACAACGTTTTCCGACGTTTCGCCCACACTTGCAACTTTTTCAAAGATGAGAAATACAAATGTTGCTTACCTAGCGGTGACTACACTCGTTTAGTCTTTTTTTCACACACTTTGAAACTTTATTTTATTAAACTTCTCACATTGAAGCACAAATTGTAAATGACTACATTTTGGATATAGCCAACGATTTTGTAAGAAATATTAATTGGACACCAGAAATTTCAGGTACAAGAAGAGTAGTAGGTACTTAATAGGATTATTTTTGAATTGTTTTATGGTTGTGACAATATTTTGAATACGTTCCTCGAATTCTATTGGTAGGTAATATAAGTGATTTATTTCGTTGATGAGATTTGTGTTGAAATGTGAATGAAGAGTTTGCAGATGGGCGAAAGCTCATAAATTTTTGAGATTTTTGGCGATTTCAACGGCCTCACGGAATTTTCTGGTGAAACAATATGGAGATTTGGCCACGACAGAGGAGCTGTCGAAGAGAATTTGGTGGCCAGTTTCGTGATCATGATCAGCCACAGTAGAGTTTGAAACAACGTTTGTGCTCACATAGACGGGTGTTTATAGATCGACCTGTATTACCGATGTATACTCCCCCACAAGAGCATGGAATGGAATAAACACCCTTGGATGAAAGTGGATTTTTTTATCCTTTGGAGAGGGTAACACTTGTGAGGTTTTGGATAGTCGTTTGTAGATTGTTTTCACCTCGTGCTTATGGAGAAGCTTCCCAATCTTATCCGTGACGTTGCTGATATATGGCAAATACGCCACTGATTTACTAGGTACCAATTCTTTTTTAGGAAGGGGATTTTGGTGACGAGAAATGGAATTGCGAATCTCAAACGTTTGGGTTCGGAAATTCTATTTTCTACTACCGATTCTAAGATGATAAATAAATCCAAGGTTTGTCCGTCTTCGGGCAGCAGTTCTCTAATAATCCGATAGTAAGTGTGAGACTTTGGTAAACAATGATGTCACATCAAAACTAACTAAAACGCCATTGGGTTCAATTGATATCACTGACAGAACAGTTACGAAATGTGATGAGTTTAAAACATGTGAGGGCGATTTTCCAGTGATTGTGTTAAGAATATCCCCTAAATACCTGGTGAAGTTGAATTTTGGAGTGCCGATTAAGTTCGCAATCGGTCGTAACGGAACCTGTTCTTTATGCATTTTCGGCAGGCGATATAGGCGTGGAGAGGTGCAACTACGAGGAATTAGATGTTTTTGTGTTGTTTTGGGAATGTTCGAATCTTTTATTAATGAAGTTATTTTACCTTCTATTTTGGGAGTGGGATCACGATGAATGGGAGAAAAGGATCCAACTTGAAGTAAACTATTTACCTTATTGGCATATTCTGGAAAATCTAAGATAACCGTTCCATTGCCTTTATCCGCCGGAAGAATGACAATATCACGGTTTTCCCGGAGATTGCTAAGGACGACTCGTTCAATTCTGGGGATGTTTGATGGCGGAGGTTTTGCCTTTAGGAGAATTTTATTCGTTTCGGGAGAAAAAGACTAAACGAATGCAGTCGCCGCAAGGTAAGCAACATTTGTATTTCTCATCACGTCTGAAAACGTTGTTTATATGTTGGTTCAGATATATAAATAAATTAATTCGAAAAAATGACGCGGTCTAAATCCGGAAGAAGCAGAATCAAACACAAATACTATCTATAGAAACACAAATCTATGACTATGATATAGTGAGTACGCTAATATACATTTATAAATAGGTATGTGACCTCGGAGGTGACTTTAAATTGTTCGTGGTAATATTTTTAAGGTTTGTCTCAAAAGCGTACCAACAAGAGCTTGCACGGTATATGAAATGATTCAGCTTTTTGTATCAACCAAAATGTGTACTGTGTGTGAATGGCTCTCGAACATTTTTCTCGAATTTTTAAGGAACTTGAGTTTATTCACTTATGTCTTGCGCAGTTCCAGTCTCCAATTCGGCTAGCCGCAAAATGAGCCGCAGTTTCGTGGGATGACGTGACGTAAGTCACGGCGAGAATTTCTAATCTAGCGTGACGTGACGCTGATAGTACACCCGGTGACATGCGTGTGTTTATAGCCCAGTTTATCACAGTGAGTGTGTTCAAAGCGTTTATAAAGTGAAAGAAAAATTAACCAAGGCAGTGCGAATTCGTCAAGTATTATATGATACAACCTATAATGACTCTCCGATTCTGAAAAGGCAATATCAATACATTCAGAAATCACCATACTTAACACAATGAAACTGTGATCTGTTTTGCGATGTTCGTCGCCCTGATTCACTCTGTCAGTGAAATTTTGCCGTGACTCACATCACGTCACGAAATTGCTTCATTTTGCAGCTGCCTTACATATAAACGACAACATTCTCTGCCATTAAGAGGTAATGAAAATAGGATTATTTTTCTTTAAAAAACATTGAACTAAACTAATTATTAGTAAAACAAAGAAAATTATTGATGCATTTGTATCTATATGGGAAGTAATGTACAATTGTGAGTTTTGTTTTAAAATGTTTTTAGACAGTTGATGTACTAAGCCCGAAACTGAAAAGTAACGTTGGTAATTTGTTATTTTTCTCCGCTACAATCACTACTATTGTGAACAAATTAATTACATTCATAAACATAAGACCAGTCTCATAATTGCAGACAGTGATTTCGGTATTTTGCTCTCAAACCTCAAACTGGAACCGTAAAAATCTCAGACATCCGTACTGAGTTGTCGATTCGATAACGGTACACAATAACAAGTTAGTACAAACCTGTCCAGTCTTTGGATTATGGTATCTCGGGATTCCTGAAAGAATTAGTTTACACTTCCCCGCTACAGGATATTGAAGGACCTAAGAAATCGCATAATTACATCACGTGATGTTATAAAAAATAATCCTGGCATACTTTATTTGAGTTGCATTGTGTAATTATTTTTTTATAGAACGACTTTGCCTCGGCAACTTCACAGTTTGGCCTCTGTGTCCGTGAATAGGCAACACGGCGTTAACACTTGGGCAACACCCCATAAATGCTTCAGGAGGGAAAGTGGGCATATTTTGCATCCCTTTGCATTGTACAACAAAACCTTTTTTTTAAATTCTTCTGCAACCATGGATGAAATATCTCCATATCAAACGACAACAATTTGGTGAATCATTAAAAAAAAAGGAAAGAGAAAAACACAAAACGGAAATGTCGTCTTTGGGTACATCCACTAGAAGCATCACGAGTGAATGTGACACTCTCTGTAACGACCTTAAAATGTGTTTTACATTTTCACGTCGGGTTTTCAACCCTTAGACACCTTGCAGCACTTCTGCATTTCAGTAGGAGGCCTTTTGACGAAGTGTGTCTCAGTAGTAGTATATATTATATATATTGTCTTGCGTACAATTGAATGACACCTCGAAGAGATTATTTAATATCTCTGACAGGTGAAGTTAACCTGAGAATTTCATCGTGACATTCTAACCTAGGAATTACGTGTAACAGCAATTACATGGAACGGCTCCAGATTCGGAACCTCTATGTACTAGTTTCCCCGAAAATCCTAGATGTCGGTCTTTACATCTCGCGTCTTCAAACAATATATATGATCTGCCTTTATGATTTTTCATTGTTGTGCAGAAGTCAAGTTACCTTTCTTGCTATCTTTTATCTTTTAACAATCCCTCGTCGCCAGATGCGTGAGGCATTAGACTTATATTTTAAAAATTGTCCAATTTAAAGCACTATTTACCATTTTAATAATATTTGTGCATCTAAGAAACTAACCCATATTTAATTCTTAGGATATATTCCATTTTATTAAATCTTTTGAACATATAATTGGTACACGTTTTACGGTGGCCCCATCGGTGGTTGTCAAATGAAATCCTCATTAATTTTTCAGCGTTCGATACGAGTCGGTCCACCTTTATATCTTATGCCTGCAATACACGTTGGCCGAGCTTAGGCCAACGCGAGCGTAGTCAAATTAATACAAGGCAAGTGGTACTGCCTGGATGTTTGGCAAGCTTGTGGAAAACCAATGCAAATGGCCAATATAGCCGAGTTTTGAAGAGATGCCCATACGTTGGGCTTGGTCAGTTTATATGCGCGAGCGCCTTTGATTTGTGCCTAATAACCGACAACGTTCCGAAGTGCGGCAAGCTAGGCCAAATGAGTTCTATGCACGTTGGTGGTTGACTTACCTCGGCCAACTAGGCGAGCGACACCGAGCGACGGCAAGACAATGCAAATATTACTGTCTACACCTTAGTATTGGCGTTCACACCGCGACGCTCGGCCAACGTGTATTGCAGGCTTTACACCGTGGTGTGACCGCAAACACTGTTTCCATATTTCTCCCGTTGCCGACAGTGGCTCAAAAGTGGGTCGCAGTTGCCTCCCCCTAGTATTGACGAAGGCAGATGAGTGTTGCCGAGAATGGACGTATTGTGTCTCTCCCGTGTAGCCTCCGTTTCTGTTGATTTGTTATTCATTGGTTGTACCTTCCCAAATTTGGAATGGCGTTGAAAGGTATCGACCGTCTATTTTTAAAATGAGATTATGTGTGACATAAGCCCAATAGATAATTTTTCTAAAATAAATTTCCTCGTTCCGCCCCCTAATGATTTGCATTTTATGTTTTAATTCAAATCGGTAAGTTTTATGAAAAAAATCAAGTTTCTAAATAAATCGGTATTACTAAATAAAAAAGTCGCGCCGTAAGTTTTTCTTTAAATTTAGTTCCCCAGAATAATAGGTGTGATCTATTTCAAACCTTTACACTCATTTTAAAAAAGTGAAAAATATTCAGATTGTGTCTTTTCATAATAGTAAAACTACTGTAAAAATTCATTATTCTACTGCTTTTCGTTTTTTAGATAAAACTAAAATAAATATTTTCCCCCAGTTTTGGATCGCGATATCTGATTGACTATTGTCCTAACGTGAACACAACAAACTATCTTTTACTTTTAACAAGGAGTCGCCCCTTAAAGTTTTTCGCATTTATTTTGAAACACCCTCTATATATATATATATATATATATATATATATATATATATATATATATATATATGATTTTGCTTTATACATTCTTGGTCATGTCATCTGAGTGTGATTGTAGGTATCGAAACTTGATATATTTGTATAGTGTAATTTTAGACGTGAGCTCTATCCATCTCTGATGGATGAGGACTCCTACTCACACCTTCTGAGGTGAGGTTCTGATATATGAATTTGAAAGCCACACAAAGAATTTACCTGGAAACATCAAATTCATGCTGGAAGCGAACAATAAACATATATAGTATTAACGTTTGCATTAGGTCAGGAGTTAAGTTTAAATGTATTTTATTAAAATGTTGCTAAAGGTTAATGACACTAACGACAGTATAGCTAATTATTATAACAGCATAATTAATTACAACTATAAAGGTAATGTTTACAAAGTTTCTTGCAGTGCTAAAAATATCAGTAATATCTACAGCAACACTTCTATTTATAAGGTAATTTGTTTAGATTGAATTAATTTATTAGGGAAAAATAAAACAAATTTTAATATTCGATTTAAGGATTATTCTATTAATCAAACTATTAAAACAGATTAAAAGTTTACAAATCGTTAAGATTTATTAGTTTATTAAATCTTCTCCCTAGCATACCACATAAGTGTTTACTTATTCAGAGATAAAGTTTGTGAACAAGGTGGACAAGGTAAGACGACAATATTGACTTATTCCAATAGTGTAACGAAACACGAGCAATTTCAGTGAAAGCTTTACTTTGTTGAAATAAATATAAGAGGCCCTTTTCAGTAGTAAATGACTTCCAAAATTATGTAAACTACTGTCCGAGAAAATGTAATGCGTTGAACAGATCATACAACCTTGAATGGAAAAGTTGTAGAGAGAATTTTAAAACCTTCAAAATGGGTGTTTATAAATTCTAGAAAATTTTTGATTAAGATAAGCCCGAAAAACGGTAAAGAGTGATTTTTTCATAAACTTATAACTTTGGGGTAATAACTGGAATATATCTGCTTCAAAATGATAATTAAATTTACATGACTTAAGATGGTTACTATCGGTTGAAGAATTGTAATTGAAATAATTTAGAGAATTATTTTACATAACGCACTATCACCTAACCAGGACTGCACTACAATTAGTCTACATGGGATTTTAATTACAAAGCTATAGAATTAGTTTACAAATATAATAAATTTCGACAGTGAAGCAATGGCAGCAGCTCTCAAGATGTCAGAGAAAAAGTCTTTTTAACACATTTTAGGGCATTATAACAAAAATCTAAGTAATACAAAGTGAATTGCGTTTTATGAAATTTCAAAATGCGATCATGGTAAAGTCGATGCGTTTTGCAAATAATCTGTCTAAATTATTTTAATTACAATCAGCCCCATTAATATTAACATTATTACCTATCATTTTGAAAAAAATAATGTTCCAGTCCTTATTACGACAAAGTTATGAATTCTTTTTAAAACATTCACTTTTTATCGACATTTTCGGCGGAAAATGCTCCTATCCGGATTTATGAATACTTATAGTGAAGAATTTGTGAATCTCTATGACTGTCCTATTGACGACATTTTTTAAATTTTTGCATATTGTTATTGTGAAATAACTTATATCAACGAATTTGCTCAATCTTGTAGCCTATAAACTATTATTTAAATAATTGACTTCGAGTTTGCTGTATTCATGCAATTTATTACCTATAAACTATTATCTAATACCTAAGTGAACTCATGGGCGGTGTGCTGTTAAATTGTGTCACATACAAATAAACCTCTATTGCCTAGATTAATTATTCTTAAAAGTAACACAACCGGACAGAAATGCATTGTTCTATTAATAATATGTTAAAATTGCATTGCGATTAACAACAGTTTTTCGTGGTATTCACACGGATAGATCTAAGACTACAAGAGTTAAACAGTAATTTGTTATCGTGTTTAAACAATATTGATCAAAAAATTGATCATCCTGTTCCTGTGGTCAAATCTGCAGGAGAAATTCCAATACAGAAAAATAGACATTATCTGATTGGTCTACATTTATGACTATATGACCCGCGTTTACATAACTTGTAAATCCGGAATTAAGTTTGTCTAAACTACAGTCACGATTTTGTTCAAATACGTATTCAAATTTTGTGATAGAAAGTAATGTGAATGTTTTGTATTATTTCTTATCTTGATTAAGTATAAGAAAGTGACAAATTGCATCATACTAATAACTTGGATTACTTTACACTGACATAGATGGAATGTACCTGTTGTCTCTTTTTGTGCTTCGGTACATTTTTGTAGTGAGTATCATTTCAGGGATATCTCATAAAGTCAATTGTTTTGCTTGAACACTTTATATTAATCACACTGAAATTGAAGTTAAAGAAAACAATAAAATATTTAATTTGACTATCGTTTCCTCTTATCTGTTATAAAGAGCTTCCACCTTTCAAGAGATACAAATCTTGAGAACAAACCTTCTCATCCATGGAATTGCATTAGTTAAAAAATCGTAAAATTTTGAAAGATTGCGTGTCATTACATATTTCTGAATTATTTTCAATAGTCCAGATTCTCCGAAAATCTAAGAGGTGCATGGTTTCTACTTGATACGATTCCATTAATCAAAAGAGAAACGATATTAATATACCTGTTTTTCCCAAATAAAGTTGATAAATTCTAATTACTAACTTAACAACAACTATTTTTACAAGCTCTTTCGCTGTTTTCGCCTAGTGCCTAACCTCTGATTGAATCCAAACTGTGAGTCACTTATGGCATCCCCACACTTTTTATACAATCTCCGATGTATTATTGTCAGGAATATTTTTAGGGAATGACTAATGAGACTCATTAGTTTGTGTTCTTCCCATTTCTTTGATAGAGGGATAAAAATCGAAGATAAGATCTTTCGTAATAGGAGGTCCAGTTAGATTGCTTTCTTTATTCGGTTTATTGTCATTAAAGAGTTTTTCTACATAATCCTCTCATACTATATCATTTTTGTTATCGTTAAGGACTATCTGATTATCCTCGTTGGTTATTATACTTTTTTGTACACCCCAACGGCTTCCTTGAGCATTTTATGCAGGTTAAAATCATCATGATTGTGTTGTAATTATTGTTCCATGAGCAGTTGAATTTCATTGGTTATTCATTTTCGTTTTTTTATTGTTAGATCTGCATCCTATAACAGTCTTAAGATGGTTTTTAGGACATTAGTTATTTTTCCTATGATTGTGTCACCTCATCTCCTTCGAATATGTGAGATAATTTCCGTATCTGCGAATTTAATTGGTTAGTTAAAGCGTTTTTTTAGGGTTGGATTATGTAGGTTATCCAGTGCCATTTGGCGTCTTGGTGTTGTTAGTAGTATATGAATGCTCTGTATATTCCGCGCCGGGATATGAGCATGCCTCTTTTATAAAAAACATAAAGCTGGAGTTTATGAAGATGTGGTCTCTGGTTACGAAGTACTCTTTCTGTCTAGTCTCTCGGTGGTTTATAGATATACAGGCGGCGAGGATGGTACTGGAACCAGGTGTTAGCGCCAAGCTTTCTTCTGGCATTTCTTGTACCCAGACCAAAGGGACCAATGATATTTTCGTATCTACCTGATTCCCAGTTTAGCATTTAAATGCACGACGTAAATATAATTATATTTACGTCGTGTTTCTTGGTTAATTTCAGTAGATCCCTTACATCACTGTTAAACTGTTTTGATCTGCTCCATCCGCTGTTGGGGCCTATACCAGGATTATATTTAGGTTAACCGTCATAGCTTTAATTCGTATCATGGCGGTGCGATGGGTGTAGGGCACGAAGTCCACAACTGATTTCGTCAAGTTCAGTTCAAGTTCTTCGATACTATCATTCCTACATCATTTCTGTGTTTTCTGCCTTCATTGCCATTACCAGAGTAGTAAAAACTACCAGAATGTCTAGCTTAAGTCTTCTCATTTCATGGACAAGATTTGCTAGTTTTTCAGCCTGAAACAGGCTCCGTGTGTTCCAAGTTCCAATTCTAATAGGTTTACGTACATTGGGGTTTTTTTCCGGCAATCCTCACTTAGTTTAGCCTGCAGGTGGATGTAGTTTTCCGGGGGGTGGCGCCCGGAGCGATAAGTAAGAAGGTGGGGGGGGGTCCTGTGAGGAACAGTTATCGCTGACCACTCACCGATTACATCGCTGAGTGCCACCGGCTTTGATTAAAGGTAGAATCTCTCAAGCACCACCTCTACTTCCCAGCTAATAAGTAAAAACCTAAAAAAATATGTGATAACACAATTAATCATAATTTGAGGCATATTTGCACTTTTAATCCAATACTTTTCTACTATTTGTAACCAATTTCCCGCCATTATAAGGAAAATAAAAGTTGAATTGAAGTGGAATATATGAATTTTCAAAATATTTTTGGCATTGCAGATCGAACTAGCCAGGTTAATTCGGTCTGCTTTGAAGAATATCTCACTGAATTATTTAAATTACACTTTTTCATAAACTGCTTGTTCGACAGTATCCATCCTAAACCCATATAAACTCGATATCATAGACTATCATTTAAACCAATTAATGTTCCAGGGCTAGTTACCAGAAAGTTATCAATTTTTAGGAAGAATCCACTTTGACAGTTTTTCGTACTTTCCTCAGTGAAAAATAATCCAATCAAGACGTATAATGCTAATTAAGAAGAATTTCTGATTTTCCACTTTTCCATTGAAGCCATTACTTTCATTGTATACGCAAAATGTGGGTTTTTATTATTTAAATAATTTAATTCTTATCGTAACTGTTACTGACGTGAAGGTATAAACGACTTGTGAAACTCCCAAAATGCCAAATTTGCTCTAAAGATAGGCGTTAAACGATGTCAGACACATTTTCTCATCATATAGACTTATGAAATTTATACGTAAGTACTAAATATGTATCGGCTGAAACCCCAAATTTATCGAATAAAAACGAAATTTGTAATTAATACCATAAATACTAAAGTAACCGTTGGCAACACAAGGGACATTTTTGGAGAACGATCAGACAACAAAAATAAGACTAACTAATGCTAAAGAACGCAGTCAACAATACCTTTCAAGCTTATTTCCGTAATATAAGTAACTTCTGCGTCCATTTACACATTTGTATAAAGAAGGCACTTTTACCAACGAAACGATCGAACTAAGAAATCTACTTCTTGAAGGGCTAAGCCGCACCCTGCAAAAAACTGAATTTGGCCACAGTTTTAAGCGTGGAATATGACCAACAAACTCAACGAGGACCCAAGGACCATCCAATGAAACTAATAATGCCACCCGATCAGATCGCCCACGAAATATTTCAAGTGAAAAATGGTTATAAAACATTGGGTAGCCAATGCTACGCGGAGTAGATGACGTGTGCACAGAACAAAGTAAACGCTTGGAAAATAAAACAAGGCAGTGAATTTCCAAGTAAGTTAATACGTAATAGTTCACCAAACAAACCTCTGGAGGAACTCTAGGGTTTAATATTAAAAGCTGGAAAAACTCCTATCACGCAAGCCATTATAGATCCATCTCCCTCCAAATCACCTACAACAGCTAAGATTTTTATATATTGCCTGTTCATCAGAGTTTTTCTGTACTCAGTTTTTTCGTGCAATAGATTAATATTTGAATTTGCAAATGTATTAAGGTAATTGCCAGGATTACTGGTTGGCTGTACAGAAATTCTTCCTCACAAATATTTTTAGAAAAATTGATGTCTGCAATTTGATCAATCAGTATTCCGTATTCCTGTATATAAATAGTGGAGTTTATTGTGTGTCCGTACCTTTGTGTTTGGAGACGTTTCAACTCCAAATCTAAAGTCGTTATATATCGCTGTGTGTTTTAACTAGATTGTATTTTTTATGGTAATAGGGCTCTTGAAGAGCAATTGTACCATCACATAGAAAATAACGAGATTTTTTAAATTTTTTAGAGGAAAATGGCATCGTAAAATAGATCATAAATTATCATAAAAAAGTTAGACAAAACAGTACCGAACTTGCATTAGTATTTTTAACGATAATCTGCAAGTATAAATTGTGACTAGTCATGTATTATGCATACATTTATAAAGATACGGTACCAGGAGATCAGTAACCGACTTAAGTTATGCACAGGTGGCAAGAAATCTTTAACAAAAATGTAGGCGGATCTGGCATTGTGTTAACTAAAAATAAATCAAATCATGAATAGATAGATGTTGTTACTGCTTTTACATATGTCGATAAGTTTTTTTAACAGTGAGCATTATAGACAATATTTATTATTCTTATTAAGTTCGTCAATCTAACATTTTTGTTTATCAAATTGTCAAATCCGCCCCCAAAAGTATTCTTACGATTTTAGTTGAGGCTAACCTGTAAACGATGAGTGTCGCCCTATGTCCATACAATTTTCTTTAATATCTTTAAACCGTTTATAAATGTGAATGTTTTATAATGAGTTGTCTTTCACAAATATACTAGATAAGATAATTGATTTTTTTTATTTTCTAATTTGCCACCCCAGATTACCTTAGGATTTTCGTTTGGGTGTCCTTCAAACTATTAATAAGCCCCATATTCTCCATTTTAGGCTTACGACTATCGTAGATAATCGATATAGTTGTAAATATTTCCGTTAATATATTTTAATCTGTGCATTTCACAATTATAGAAACGTAAATGTTAGTATTTCTTATAGCGAATCTGACAATCGTTTAGGGTATCGAAAGGTCTTATGCAGGGTTCTTGCTTGTCACAAACCCTATTTAAAATATACGTCCAACAAACTTAAAAAAACTCGAGAAGGAAATGCTCAGGAATGGAGACAGATAATGGTGATCGTTGCTTAACCACCTTGTTCTTTGGAGAGAATCAAGTTATAGTTACAAATTGTAAAGATGGTCTAGATTATATACTGAGAAAACAGATACACAACCGGTAAACGACATTAAGATTTACAATAAAACAATTCAATAAAATATTGTTCTTTTTTTCAAATATAAGTATATCGTACTTTATAGGAGTTACTATTGTTACGCGAATTCATCCGACAGCTGGTGCAATCGGCCATCAACCACTTCGTGGAAGGGACTTTATTCCGATACTTCTGGGAATCCGAAATGTTTTGTCTCTCAACAGGCCGACCGCTACCGTTACTGGGAATTCCCTTGAAGTTTCCAGAACACATGAAAGAAGTTTCCCGATAGTTCGTTGACTTGCCAGAATAATTCCGAGAGAAATATATAAATACGGACAGATGGCGATGGGATTCATTCGGTATTCGACGGTCGTATAGCTAAGTAGAAATAAATTGTAAATAGTTCTGTGAATGATATTAAAGTAGTGGAAATAAATTAGAGTGAGTTGGACTGTGTTTTTAAATAAATCCAAGAACGGAACCCGAGTGTGAAAATAAAAACATTACACCATAAACCACTGGGTATCATTTTCTACCCCAAA
This sequence comes from Octodonta nipae, assembly GCA_034190945.1. Classification (NCBI taxonomy): domain Eukaryota; kingdom Metazoa; phylum Arthropoda; class Insecta; order Coleoptera; family Chrysomelidae; genus Octodonta; species Octodonta nipae. The sequence continues at coordinate 45,292,789 of CM067221.1, read as the reverse complement.
CTAAATATATATTAAACACAAACCTTTGAAAATCAATGATTTTATGTTTTAAGTAAAAGTCTGAGTGCAACCCCAAGGAAACACCAAAACGGTTTTGACCTGATATTGTGGTGTATTCAATAGACTTATACCTCTTTCTATTTCTTATTTAATCGTATAATTCATGTACCCATATTGACCAACGCTAACTATTAGAGTTTTACTGTCATTTGTAAATTATTATCTATAATAATTGTTCTAATTAGATATAAGTAAGCTCGCTTGACTGCAGATTTAAAACATGTTATAAATTTCTGGTCTTGTTTCTCCTTTTAATGAGTTCAATATAATATTTTGCAGGAATCAAAAAGTGACCATTGTGACATCTTTTAAAATATGTAAAATAATACAGACAAAAATTCAAAAACTTTTTTATTTTTATAACAATGAGCACAACCATGTTCGGCGTTCGTCAATTTATACAGTTCCCCACAAATCGATTTCAAGATCTCCTGCTGTTTAATACCTGGGGCAGGTTGTATAATCAATGAAAATATCCACATGTAGCACTTATTCATTAAATTTATAAGATAAATAGTACAGCATACAGCTTAATCGGATATTATTAATTAACTACATATAATATCAGTGAGAAACACTGTGAGACATTATATTAAATTTGCATAATTTTTAATCATTTGCAAAATGAGCAATAATTTTAAAAATACATTATTAAATCATGTTATTCACATCGATATATGCATAAATTTAATAACAGACTTAACGTGTGACCGAAATTTAATGCTTCAGGCATTTACAGAGTTCAAATGTCAACATGACTGTGGTTATACAAGATATTATCAACCAGTTTCGTTAATCTTACACCTTTCAAATATCAGATAAAAACCCACAACGACTTACTAAAATAATACTATTACTACTATTGTGAAGGTAGTCTGGTTGTAAACCACTTTGAAATTATTTTGTTAAAGTTTTTATTGATGTGCAAAGTAATTTATTAGCTAATATATCGTGATTGATAACACTTGGTTATTTTTAAGCGCTTAATGGTATTCCTAACATTGGCAATAATCCTCTAAAAAAATGTTATCATATATTTTAACTTGCTAAAATTTAGTAATATGCATATTATTATTAGAATAATAAATAGTAAATTGCTATGTGTAGCAATTCTGAAACTAAGACTGAGGTCACACCCCTTGTAAAGGCCATTGCTGATGGTATAGCAGAAGATGCTTCCATGCATTCTTTCTGGTATTTTAAGTTTTACGAATCCATTAATTTTTCATTCACACTTTTTAGTTTCTGTGTGCATGGGTGGCAAAATTCTGCATTTCTCTGGCATGTCAGTGGTATGTGGTACTGTGTTCATTATCTGCATATTGCCTTATTCATCACATCACTTCTTGTATAGTAGTGAAAAAGATCCTTTTCTTGAGACATGAGATCTCTTTGTTTTATCGATTTATTAAACATCCTTGTCTTGGATAGTCTTGCATTAGGAGATTTTCTAGTTCATTTATTTTTGTTCTTAATGGAGTTTTAAGAATATTTATATATCGTTGTTTATTTTTATTTACTTAATATTATTCCTAATATTTGCAAAGATGCTCTCTTATTTTGTTTCCTTATCAGTTAAAACTACCTGAAAATAATGTTCTTTAATTATTTACGTCTATTGTTTAAAGAATTCTAAGATAAAAAAATTCTATTTATTGTTGAGAATGTTAATTTTTAAATCTATCTAAAAAAAGTGGTAAACCATTTTTTCATATTTTCCCAATGGAGACCTTTTGTACAACTATCTGAAAATATATTCAGGTAGTCAAACTGTAGTTCTTAATTTAACAATTATCTGCATTTTTTATGATAATTTCAAGCTTGGAAGAATCACATAATTAACAAACGATTATTGGCTTATGTAAATAGTAATTTTTTTAAATTCATATTTAATGTGTTAAATACTTCTTCAGAAAGGGAATCTCTTGGAGCGTGCGAAATCTAGATCGCCCTTTTTTAGTCAAATTTTTACCTGCAACTAAAAATTATTTTTGTAGGTGGTAGAGCTTCGGCAAGAAGCTTTTTTCCGGATTTTTTTTAACTCCGTGTTCTGTAATAGTTTTCATAATATTTGCCGTTAACGACCCCCTCCCCTATTCTTTTTATTAAACTTGTTATAACAGCAACTTTTTTGAGGTACCTGATTTTTTTTTCAATAAATTTCTAAATACAATTACGAATGGAATGACACCTTGATCAATAATTTTCGGTGAAAACAGACTGAAATTGGATAAAATCAAATATGGTGACTTAATTATGACATAATTCATATGCAGTAATTTTAACTTTTATTTGGCAAAGGACAAAAGTTTTCATTTTACATATTGAATTTTAATTTTTTTAATATATTTGAGATTCTATTTCCCAATAAACTGATTAAAATGAAGAGTTTAAGAGAAAATGTTGAATTTGGAATCGAATTTTAATGCTTGGTTGCATCATAGGATTCGTTTAGTCAACAAGCCAGAAACAAAAAAAAATCGTCCAAAACATGTCCTTTTTTCGGAAAATGGAAAACGATTTTGTCCTATGTTAGCCACACTATTCTGTAGCAAATTTGCCTCGTTCTATTCAAAAATACCACACTTTTCAACCACCACCGAGCCAGAAGCGAGAAAATAGTGGACCAAAATCTGTCATCAGATAACGGTCCAACAGTATGGTGACGGTATAATAAAATTACTAAAATGATAGATTTCTAATTATAATGTTGGATTTACTAAATTAATCCGTTCGTAAAAATTAAGTTTAACATTCGAGAAACATACCTAATTAAAATATTGTAAATAGTTTCAATTAGGTAAAAGTTACAATATAACACATTATACATAGAATCCTACTTCTAAAATGTTATGAAGTTAGTGCTTCACATTAAACGCATAAACTGACATCTGTCACAAGCAATATTTATTATTGCAAAACAGAATAATAAATTGCTAATAAAAATCCAAGTTAGAAAGCAACCTAGTAAACTTTATATATTTAAACATTTGCTGTAAACACACTATTTATAGAACTCTTTCTGAACTTGTTCAAGAAAATTATTAGCCAATCTCAAACAAAAGAAATTAGTAGCAAGAATGAAGAGAATTTAATCTTCCAGTAATAATTTATGTGAGCCAACAAATGGTGTTTTATTTGTAGACGCGAGATGTAAGACCGACATCTAGAATTTTCGGGGAAACTAGCACACAGAGGTTCCGAATCTGGAGCCGTTCCGTGTAATTGCTGTTCTCCCGTAACTCTGACAGGTGAAGTAACCTGAAAATGTTATCGTGACATTCTAACCTAGGAGTTACGGGAGAACAGCAATTACAAGGAACCTCTGTTTGCTAGTTTCACCGAAAATCCTAGATGTCGGTCTTACAACTCGCGTGTACAAATTTACTGTTATGTATCAAATACATAAATAAATGTTCGAGAGGACATTCTATTGTGGGAATCGCAACTGATGAAGGTTCCCGACCAGAAACAATATATATGTTTCATATATATTGTCATGCGTACAAAAGAATGACACCTCCAAGAGAATATTAACTGGTGTTTTAGTAAAGATACCTAAACAAGCCAAATGAATTTATAAAAATTTCTTTGATCAAACACAAAAAACTTACTTTGTTTTCTATCACTCACTCTTTCTTTAACTTAAGTTTCGTCTTTTGTTTTGTCGAAAGTATAGTCACGTTTATCCCTATCTATTCAAGTGAGTGATAGAAAACAAAGTAAGTTTTTTTGAGTTTGACCATCTTGATTTACTGTCACAAAGTAACGGCTACACCACCATCGAATTTAAAAAAAATTCTTTTACAATTTTTATTTAATTTTCAACGATTCATACGTTCTATCCACAACTACGAAAGATAGTTTTTTGACTCCAAGACATCTTCAAATTCACTTCTTTTCAATACAATAAGATATTATTAGGAATACATTTACACGTTTTGTAAATCTATTGGTTGACAGAAAATACTTTAAAATTCTAAACGTGTATCTCAAGAATAAGATTAAGGTAAACAACTATCCTTGGGTACCCCATTATGTTTATTTATGTGTGAGTGTCAAAGCTTTTGCAGTATTTTAAGAATATTTATGATAAAAATATTTCTGCCAATTTTTCATTTATCGGTTTCCTTATAAATCAACGTTTATAACAAAATTGTGAAATATGATTATTATGTTATGTGATTGCATTTTCCTTCTCGTTGGAGACACTATATTAATCCAAAGTATTCCAGAAGACTAATAATAGCCTTATTTCAAGCTTCGCATTAAGATATGGCAACCAAAGTCTTAGTTAAGTACAACTTAGGTCAAGAACTCAGAAATTTGGGTACAATTTTCAGGGATTGAACTTAGCCTATCTATATGCAATTGTGACGTTTGCCAGCTAAAGATTTATTGAAGGCCTTACTTATCAAGATTAAAACTTAAAAATTGAAGGTGTCATGAATATGTCTGAGCTAAAAGTGAAGGGAGCCTTGCTTGAAGAATAGGTCAAGAAGGCGTAACTTGCATAGACGTCATATTTAACAAAGTTATGTCTGAAATGAAGAAGGTTTTGGAAGAAAAAAATTATATTAAGTCTGCCAGAGTAGAGTGGTTCAGTTACCCTCTCGCACAGCACAAGAGTTGCAAAAGGTGTTGAAAATACCTGACGGAAAAACACAAGGCCACCATGCAAAATTATTTCACTGCGGAAAACCGGGTATTTAGAAAAAGATTCTAGAGTTAGTTTGCTACCTTCCATAGACAGCCAAGACCATCATACTGCTAACTAGGGGATGTCACAGTTGGAAGATTCAAATATGGCATATATTCTGACAAGGAAGAACAAAGCACAGGCCAGACTGTAATGTCATTGTGAGCTGAGTGGGACTGATTGTTGAAAGCTACACAGGTAGACGAAGGGTGCTGCAAATTCGACGTATATATAGCCAGCAAGGTGCATACAAATTGATAACATCTCTGGAAACAATAAGCCATTCACCATGAGTAACCCTTTTAAAAGAATTAAATAAAGTACCAGATATTTCCTTGTTGTTGTTACTTACTAGAGCAAGTGGTCTGAAGTGTTTGCTATTCGAACAACCAAGAGGCTAGCAATGTAGCTAAGGTTACGAACATGCAGAAGATACATGGATGAGCGCAGTGGAGGTTGCGGTCGCGGCAAAACATACCGAAAATGCTTTCTTGTAAGTGTGTTTTAGTTTTCTGAAGAGACTGATGAGTTTTTGAGAATTTTTATTATAAAATAGTTTAGTATGTACAAAAGCAACAGTAGTGACGACAGTGAATGCATGTCTGCAAGTGAAAAATGGGGGGTTTTATTAATTCTTCAAATCGGCAGTTTAGTATTCATCCTGTAAACAAAAAAAGACAATATCTAGGGGAATATCAACCCCTCACAACTTGTTTCAACAAGAAACTAAAAATAAATACGTTCTCTATTACTAGTGAGTGTCACATGGTTTGAAAGCACCAATAAACATCCAAGTTTACCTCGCGACCAACAATTCAGTCGTTTAAAACAAACTATTTTGTTTTGCGATCGACATCGTTGTATGCCGCGATGATAGGCGGCGAGGGTGAAGAAGTGAAGCATCTTTGGTATGTGCAGTCTTATAAAAAAATAAAGGTTTGTGTTAACATCGATGTAAAGATCGCGACCGCGACCTCCATCGTGCTCATCTTCTTCGGCAAGTTCGTATCCTAAGGTTTTAGAGAGCGGCTGTTTAACTGAAAGTGTTAGTCAAATGTATAGCAGTCACACGAAAATTTGATTGCTGTCAAGGGACTGTATACTTCTGTCTACCTTCTTAATACAAAACTAATTGACAGTTCGAGAAAAAACTTGACAGTTCTGGCTATGACACAAAACTCAGTTAGTTGGATATTCTCAGTTAGTTACTCAGAAATTAGATTTGCGTTGTATTGTGAATTGCCGATTTAAATATTTTTTTAAATACTTCCTGAATCACTAAATTTAACATGTTCATCAGAAGCTGGTAATTCCACAATATAATCATAAATATCCTTAAAACGATACCTAAACAAAAAAACGTACATTTCAGTTAAATAAACTATGCAATTATTACTTCAGCATTATTGGATCAAAATATAGCGTAAATTAAAGGACTTATTAACATAGAAGACAACTTATGTACCTGCAACAAATAGCTTACGCCTAGAATCTAGACTAGTAATTATAACTATAAAAACTTTGAAATAAAGAATATTATTTATTACTAGTTGATATGTTCCATCGTCAATTTTTCGATAACTGTTGAGGTATAGCACATGCTTGATGAAATATGCCTTATTGTTGGACCACCATTTATACATGAAATTACATCAGGACAACCCCATCCCAAAATAAAAATTTACTCATCTCAATATTTTTCCAAAAAATAAATCTCTAACTTTTAACTGAAATTATTCCTGTCAAAATATTTCACAATGTTTAATTTTAAAATAACTTGTGCCTCTTCGTATTGTTTCTTTATAGCCATTGACAACGGGCCAGACCTAGATTCCGTAACGTTTGGAAATATACAGAATTTTCAAGAAGTAAAATGCCACAACTATTATTCAGGTAACAACTAGAGATATTAAATTATACATTCACAGAATTTTTCTATTCATTTGCTTTAGTATATACAACAAAAAATGTAAATAAAAATTATATGTACGGCTGTCAATTGGTTCTACACATTTTTGTCTTCACGTTTTAAGAAAATAGTACAGTGTGGAACAGCCAAATGGAATAAATTCCATAGCGAATAAAGGAGGACGTGTTGGGAAAAACGCTTGGAGACTTCGATTTCTGTTTCTAAATGCCCATTTTTTAAACAAAGAGAATTATATAGGGTGTGTCATGTAATGGAAATGCTGTGGAACCTTTGGTGTGTCACAAATGCAAAAACTGAGTTTTAAAATAAAGGGTAGGACATTGGACATCAATTATGTCTAGAATTTTCAGGAGAATCCAAAAAATAAATAATATACAGGGGCTTGCATTTAAAATAATAAAAAATGTGCATTTAAAAAACAAAGCCCTCCTTTATTCGTTATCAAATTTATTCCGTTTGGCTGTTCCTCACACTATACACAATGAATTGATTTAAATCTCTTCGAATGCATTTTCATTTATCCTTATAAACTCTATTTCGAACCATAATGGTACTCATAACGGCTGATTCTGCTTTTTCCGGATTTGAACCGCGTCATTTTTTCCAATTAATTTATTTATATACCTAAACTGGCATATAAACAAATCATAACACTTAAAAAGATATTAGTGAGAATCGATACTTTTTTTCTTTTTTAATGTTTTTTTATTGTGATATTTTTTGTCTTGCTAATTTTTACGTTCTCACTCCTTGCGTCTCTCTACACTCGTTTTATATATTAGGATTTTCAAACAAAAGTAATGAATTTCTGAACAAAAAAAGGCATTTTTCAGTTTACCACACGTACTTAACTCATATTAAACATGTTATTGATTGTAATACAATATTTGGTAAAACATTACTTACCGGTTCCAAAGTTACAAATGTTTCATGTCTAGATGGTTCTGGATGAAGCCCCTCCAATTTTGATAAATATTCCTCATCGGCATGCAATAAATGTGGATATGACAATATGACTGGTCCTCCTTAAAACAAACACCAAAAGTAAATTCACTAGAGGTTCTTTTAACTTATATAAGTCTTAAAAATAACAGTCTTTCAGAGAGGCAGTATTCTTATGGAATTATGTCTTTTTCTGGAATAACTTAAAACCAAATCCAGTCCTTACAAACGTGTAGCCAGGAAATTCCTCAACTTTCCGTTGATTTTTAGTAAGCGTTGTAGCCGGACTACTTGATTTAATTGTTTCAGAAATATTTCTATCAACAGAATTTAACTTAGACTTCAATTCTTTTGAGGTCGTTGGAGTATGACTAAATATTGATCGTTCAGTACTGTTTGAAAGTCCCGTAAGTGTTGTGGTTCTAAAAGAATTTATAGTTGTATTAGATGTATTAGAATTTCCGAAGTCATATGATGAGAATTTGTCAACTTTCGGTTGCTTGGTTTTAGGTGTAGTGACATACACGGAAGTAGAAGGTGGAATACTTGTGAATGGTGGTGAGAATGTTACTATAGGTCTCGGGAAACCTTGTGGTGGTAGAGGAGGAATTGGACGACCTGTTGGGGGCCTGGTAGGTCTAGGACGTCGTGGGGGATATGGTCTAGACCCAAGAGTCGGAGGAGTAGGAGCCGGCATTTTCATTTGTTGAAAATTTAAGTGTTTGCTTTTTCTAGGAGTATCCGCAAAACTGAAATTATAATTTGATACTTTTTTGGTAGTGTAATCTAATTGCTTCGTAAAGTATTTGTTTAATGGAAAATCTGGAAATGGCTTAAATGTAAACGGTCTCTGCGTATTTGTCTGAGGAGTATGTACATTACCGCGATTTCTAGAAGAATTGTATGTTGAAAATTTTGGGAATGCTGATGTAGTCGACGTTGATTTTTCTATTTCAGAAGGTTCCGTTGTTGAGTGAAAATACTTGAAAACCGAAAATGTTGATCTTGGAGTTGTTGTTGTTGGGGAAATTTTCGGTGCTTTAGTCTGGTATAATGTTTCGATTGTTGGAGTAGTTGATGTGGCATAAGGTTTACGAGAATTATACGTACTAACATTAAGGGCATGTTTTGAAAAAAAATCTGAATAATAAGTGTTGTTCGATAATTTTGAATTTTCCTGTTTAGTAGTAACATATTTTTGGGTTGGATATGCAGTACTTAATTGCAATGAATTTATTTTGTCTGGTTTGTAAGTAGTACTGCTAAATAATGCAGTTTTGTCTTTAGCAGAGATCGGAGTAGTGAAAAATGAATAAGGTGACTTTGTAAGCACATTTTTGGTACTAAAACTAAATCCTTTAGTCTTAAATTTCTCTTGAATTGTAGGTGTCGTTATTACTGACTCAGTTGTGGTACTCTGAATGATATTGTTTTGTGAAGAGTCGATTTTTGTCGACTGATAGCCTGACTGGTACTGTCCAGGAATTCCAGAAGACGTTGATGCCTGAAAGTTTGTAACACTGAAAGATTTTTCAGGATGAATCGATGATCCGACACTAGAAGTGTAAGGAGTATGTGTACTCAATTTAACTACATATTGTTCCTGATACCCGATTGTATATACTTTAGTACTTACAGGAATTACCGTAGAATGTTTCTGAAAAGCGTTTACAGAGTTTACTGATTCGAAAGGAGATTTTGTGGTAAGTTTGGCAGTATTTGATGAAAATGTTGAAGTAATTGGTTTCTCTCGATAATTTGGTGTTATTATTGATTTAATGGTAGTATCGGGAATAGAGTATTTTCTAGTTGTTGTAGTAGGAATGGACGTTTGATAGTTTGTAAAAGTACTAGGAGAACCGGAAGTAAACTTATAAAATGAATTCGGGAAACTTGGGGAACTATTTAAAGGAGCTGAATTAAAAGTTGAAGGGAAAATTCGTGTCACCAATGCTGTATTTTTAATATTGGGTAAAGCTGGAAATTCATAGTAGTCATTATCCTCATTTCTAATAGTATTGTCCAAAACATTCTTCGGTGAATTTGGCAAAGGTGGAAATTCGTATCCATCTCCATCATCTATCGTTGTAGACTTCTGAGTCGTGTGCGATGTTGCAAAGCACCCCTCTGTATACCTAGAAGTGTCACTTTTACAGTATCGAGGGTAAACAACCCATGCGTTGAATCCGTCACCAGAAATGGCGGTATGCTCGTCGTATATTCTTCTAACACACTTAATGTCATCGGCAATATTATTGTCCCGAAAAGAAGCACAGTTCGCATTGCAGCCGAAACCAACTGAATCGCGGGAGCACCAATACTGTTCTGATATTTGAAACAAACCGTGATCACCACTACCTGGGTTAGTCGCGGAGGTATTATAGTTAGATTCATGTTCTACTATACAAACCCATTTTGATATTTCATCTTCTGGAAATTTGTGAACATCTCTTAATTCATGTGCCAACTCACAACGATTGTAAACTTTCGGTCTTGTAGGTAACGGAGGAAACTCATAACCATCACCCTCCTCTTCCTGTTCTTCCGGTGAGAACGATTCAGGTTTTTCTTCTACAACATTTATAACGTTGTCAATTTCATTTATAAAGCAATCTTCTATGTATTTTGATGTATCTTTGTTACAATAAAGAGGATAGACAGCCCATGCTTGGAATCCATTTCCAAATAGACGCTGATGTTCCTTGAAAATTTTTCTAACACATTTAACATCATCTGCAATATTATCATCGCGGAAATTGACACAAGCAGTGTTGCAGCCATGGCCAGGCGGTGAGCACCAGTACACTTGAGATATTTGAAATAAACCATGATCGCCACTTCCCGGATTCATAGCCGAAGTATTTAACAACGATTCGTGTTGAGCTATGCACATCCAAGTTGATAATTCATCGTGAGAAAATTCGTGAATGTATTTTAGTTCTTTAGCTAACTCACATCTTTCGTAAATTTTTGCGAATGCGATATCGATAGAAACGAAGAAGCACAACACGAACCGTAACTTAAGCGGCATCGTAACTAATCATGTTTTGAGGTAATCTTTCGATTTATACGAAGATTCGCTGATGACCCGAGACCTGTTTGAAGACATTGACAGACTGTTTGGCTGGAAGGTATAATAGTACAGTCTCTCTTCCGTTATATGCATATATATAATTTGGAATTGCTATTCAGGAACTTAATAATCTTATTAAAATAAGCAATTACAATTTCATCGCAAAAACTATTTCAAATCATTTTGATTTCATTTTCATTTTTTTGTCTGAGTCGGCAATTTTCCAAACTGCTAGATATAAGACGCTACAATACCTAATACATGTAAACAAAATGGAATGTCTGTTTATATTTTAAAATAACTGCTTTCATCTCAGTTCAGATAGCTATTTGCAGTGAAGTTAAATCCAGTATCATATATAAAAATTATTGTCTATCTGGCTGGAATAATCTTCAAAACAAGCTACTTTTATTCCGCAAAAATGCGGAGAAATTGTCACAAAAGTCGGTACAAACCTCGCAACCTTATATGAATAAACTGCAGAGCAGATGCGACACTGTCACATTACACAAAAAATCACAAAATGGCCACAACTAACCCCCGAGACACTCAACATATCCAAAAACAAAGTCGAAATTCAGTCTACGGACTTTCAGGTAAAACAGAAGCAACTTCTCGATCATTACTCAAGTGAAGCAACCTTTACCGAGAGACCTAACAACGTATCTGAAAAATGGAGTCAAAAATCAAAAGATTAAGAAAAACTAGACCGTAGAGAAAATTGAAATCCGTGTCCAGAACTCGTATTCCAAAAATATACAAAGATGCTCTCTTGACTTTCAGTTCACTAAATCCAAGCATAGAAGTAGAAAAATCACTTTAATTAACACCACAAAATACTGCCTAAATAAATGTTTCATGTTCAAATATCTACATGTAAATAGAGAAAGACAAAACGGTTCGGTACCATCTTCTCTGTCTCTCAACAGATTTTCTTTATTTTTGTTTTGTTTAGTAGCTATTGACGACTTTCAGTCCTTTAAAGTAAGTAATTTAAAGATAAATTATTAATAAAATTCATGTGAGTGGCGCCCACTTTGAACAAGTGACTTAATTTAATGTTCGAAATTTGACTGCAGTATTAAAAATATGACTAAAATAATCGACTTTTACTTACAAAGATTTATGCTTCTATTCATTTATGACGTTATTTTTTTACAAAAACGATGACGACAGCAATTACTGAAGTGACCAAATTGAATTTATACGAAGTTTGCGCATTTACAGAAAAATCCAAATAAAAAGTTTGATGTAAGTACACAATTTAGAGATTCTAAAGCTAATTGATACATTTGATTTCCGAACCTCAAGAGTTGAGTATGTACATTTTTTCAATCATGAATGTCTCACAAATCGAATAACAATTAACTAATATTTTGGAAAACCATTATCAAAAGGTACTAAAACACTCAGGAGACACTGTGATATGCAAATATATTTTTTATTATTTATATTTATGCCATGTGCATGTGGAGACAAAGTAGTGGAGATAGCAAAGCTAAAGTCAAGTGGATCATTTCTTAGATTAATTGAGAAACATGGAATAGATATATGTACTGTGTATTAAAAAACGACACAACCTAACAGATATCTAATACAAACCCATATTACACGAAACATCACAAAAAATTAAAAAATTACCAATATGTATTATACTCGTATCAAGTTGGCCAGTAATAACTACTTTTACAATATACCCCAATAAGGGAACAAATGCTATCAGATTCTGACGTTCTTGTCAGCACTGCATCAGATGTTGCTGATTTATTGAAAATAGTTAATCCCAACATTGTACGTCAGCTGACATTATTTTCTGGAACGAAGATGAGGAGGATATGGACACTGAGGGCGATGAATATATAAAAATGTAGTGACTGAAGCGCAACTATAGAAATTCTTAACCAAGCTTTATTTAGAATGGGCTGAAAGGAAAGACGTATCTTATACGGATATTTTAGTTCTTCTTAAATTACAGGCGTGAGCATTAAAAGACAAGACTGAGCTGAAAAGATGATATTTAATACTCATGGTTTCTACTGATATGAAGTTGGTTGGCTGTAATCCGGTGCATTTTTATTGTTTTGTATTTTCCGCAGGTAGAAAAATCTGAAAGGCCTTGGTCAAAATTGTCTAAGAATTAAACAAACAAATTATTCAGATCTGTATACCCATAATACTTGCTACACTACACGAAATTTTTTTCTAAATATACGAGTATGAACTGAGATTTTGCAACACAACTGATATACTCTCTTCGAGGTATCATTACTTTGTACGCAAGACAATATATATTATATATAATACATATTGTTTCTGGTCAGGGAACCTTCATCAGTTGCGCTTCCCACAATTGAATGTCCTTTCGAACACTTCTTTATGTGTTTGATACATTTCGTTAAATTTGAAGACGCGAAATGTAAGACCGACATCTAGGACTTTCGAGAGAATTAGCACACAGAGGTTCCGAATCTGGAGCCGTTCCGTGTAATTGCTGTTCTCCCTTAACTCCTAGGACAGAATGTCACGATAAATTTTTTTCTGGTTACTTCACCTGTCAGAGATATTGAATACTCTCTTCGAGGTGTCATTCCTTTGTACCCCAATTCGGAACCTGTGTGCTAATTCTCTCGAAAATCCTATATGTCGGTCTTACATCTCGGGTCTTCAAATACAACTGATATGTTTAAAAAGGCATTAATAAGTAATTTAACCCTTTTAAATTATAGGTTCGTTTCTAAATGTATAAGTGGGAGTTTTGGTTTAAATGTCAACCTGGGTGTTGAAATAGAGGTAAGTATAAAAAATAAATGTTTAATGTTAGACTTTAGAAAATGAAATTATTTTGTCCGTGCCCTGTTTAACTAGTATACATTGCGTCTCGAAAGTAATATACAGGGTGAACTACCTGCATGCGATAGCCTGATCTTTTTTTAATAAATCACACTATTTTTTTCAATTCTCAGATTTCCCTGGCTCAGCTATTTCGAAGAGTGTACCACAAGTTGCTTCAAATTGGCACCAATTTCAATTTACTTATTTTTACAAAATAAATATAGAGTTAAATGGTTAAAAATTTAAATTAAATTCATACATTTGTACCTAGTTCGGTATATTACTAAAATCAAATCAAAAATGACATATGTTACACAAAATTTAAATATTATTACCCATGAACACTATAGTATTTTTTTAACAGTCAAAACTTCCTCAGGGAACAATTTTGGGGCCACTATTTTTTATATTTTATATATTAATGACATTTTTATATGCCTTTCAATATAATATCGTATGCAGATAATATACAAATATAAGGTAGTAATATTACTAGAGTACAAAATTGTAAATATTCAATACGTTATTAACAAAACCAAATATCTTGTTTTCATTTTTGCCAAATTATCTAGAGTAATGAACTGTGAAACTCTTAGAATGATCTATTACGTTCTATTTAATAGCATAATTAATTATGGAATAATAGCCTGGGGAGGGCCTACACGAACTTTAGAATATTGTTAGAAAACATGCAAACATAATTTTAAAAATAATAAATAATAACAAACTTGTACTTATGGCTAATACACTAAATATAAAACAGCTCTTTTACTTTGAATCACTTATGTACCATTATAATAATCTAAAGGATAAATTTAAAAAATCGACAAGTTTCACCAGAAATAAAAACTTACAAATGCCTATTATCAAGAAAACAATAAGTAATAAAAGTAGAGCTTTATTGTATCTATTAGACTTTTTAATAGCATGTCAAATGAGTTAAAAATCTTCAATAGCAATCACAAAAAAAAAGAAAAATAAAAGAATGGATTTATAATAACAAGTAAGGATACTCGTACATTTGTGAAAGAAATTGTGTGAGTACACTAAAATCACAGACCTATAAATTCAAGAGACCGAAAGCTTCATTCATAAATCCGATACAAAATCGATCCAACATTAAATGTAAATAAATCATGAGTGGGAAAAAGACAGAGCATCATGAGTTGCTCCGCGGCAACAATGTCCAGCTTGAGACCTGTCTCGTATAATATCCAGTAGCGTAACGCAGAAATAAATAAATAAATGTAATCCAACATCTATTACATATTTTAAATTCAATATTACAAAATCTTTGTAAATCTTTTGTAAAATTTTAATGTAATACAACAATTATGGTGATAAAATAAGTATAACTCATCAAACTTTGAAATTTCTAAATATTTATTTGCAATTGGGAACTTAATTATTTTTGAAAACTCCATATTGAGTGGTAAAGGCGTCAATTGTAATGGGTAAGAGGAATGTATTGGTGTCGCACATTATGGATTTAAGGACAGATTCTCGAAATTCAAAATCTAGAATGCAATATGGCGGACTGCTAATCAAACTCAATGAATCTACCTAAAAACTTTTACATAGGGATTTTCGGTGTTGCTGATTATAGATTTGAGGAACGATTTTCGAAATTCAAAATGAAAAATCCAATATGGCGTATAAGTCGAACTAAATGAATTTGCGTAAAAAATTGTAAATAGGGGTTTTTGATATCGATGATGAGGGTATGAAGACAGATTTTAATTCAAAATGAAAAATCCAATATGTAGTAGTAGTAGCATTTATTAGCAATTATTCTGCTGCATAAAAACTTATATATCTAATTAACATTATTTCGTACTTAAACTATTACAATTCAATCTATTATTTAAATATAATTAGTTTTTACATATGCCACATTTTACTTAAACATATAAAGACTATTTATATATCTTGTATAAAAAGTAAGCTTATTGTATATTACCAGGTCCTTGGTACCACATTTCCTTACTCAATGAAGTACTGGTGTGGTACTGACGAATTTTACGTAGCAGTGTTATTCTTTTAGACATATACTGGGGCAACATATTATAAATGAAAAGCATATTGTTGTAAATTAGTCGTTGGTTTACACTCATAAGTGTAGGGCAAATTAGCACATTTTTAATTTTAGTACATTTGTCAACTTCCAATACATAGCTCTTGCTGTTTTTTGTAAGGCATTTGTTTACACAATAAAATAGAGTTAAACTATGTACTAAAAATGAAGAACTATAATTGATTTATATACATGTTAGAGCCTATAAAGACCACGATTACTACTATATCCTGATCTTTTATTCTTTTTTTCTACTACAAAGGCTGTATAAATTTTAATGAATGTAAAAATTTTACTATATGATTTTTTCTATAGATCCTCTAAAAATAGGGCTTTGTATAAAAAGTAGCAAAATCTCTATCCACTTTTCTATAAATAATATTATAATCATTGTTAAAAAGATATGGACTGTCAATTTTTCATAAATAATCACTTACCGTTGAAAAGATAAATTCGGAAACAAGTTATCTACTTTTCCACAAACTACACAACCACGCACCATGATTAAGCAATAAATAAAATATTTTTTTTACAAAAAGCTTCAAAATATCACCAAAAATGTACTTAACCTCAACCAAACACAGTTTCTTGCCGGCAACACGGTAAGAAATAATTTCATTCATAAATCCATACTTGTCGTTATCCCATCGTAAAAGTAGTAAAAGCATTGCCAAATGTAGCCATTTTATGTATTATACTACAATATGAGAATAATTTGAGATATTTCTGTAGTAAATATGTCAGCGCCACATTAAGCGTCTTATATAATTAAGTAAATTATGGTTTATATTTTCTGTTGCATGTTATATATTGTGTGTAAATGAGTAAAATATTTTAGTTTCTATATTCCTGTCAATTAGCTTATAATGATTTTGTGGAATCTGGCAACAGTGTATCGAGAATAAAAGGAGATAATTTGAATGTCGGAGCACATAAAAATGTAAACAATTGGGTCTATTTAATTCTTAGGTCTGTGACTAAAATTGACTTTTTTAGTTTTGTTATTATAGTATTGTTGTAGGTTTCTTAAATATTTTTTTTATGTTTTATGTTTCTTAAATATTTTTTACAATATAACATGATTGTTGTCCAAATTAAAGGGGTAGTATTAAGTTTTGCATTAATTAGTATTGTATAAAAATAAAAAAATAGCAATACTTGAATATAATTTAGTCTATAGTGTTCTAGTATAGTAGTTTATATGTCTATATTTTTATGTCAGTATGTATGTTTAGTTTTAAGTCATTCTGTCCAGATCCTACGCACAGGTTTCATTACCTCTGTAGGATTTGCAATGAATATTGTGTTTGTTGTAAATTTTGAACTGGAATAAAGAATAATTGACCAATTCAGTATGACCTACTCGTAATTGGTGACTACATTCGTCGGTAACATTTTGTATGATTTTGGATATAATGTTCTGCAATTCTTATCTGATGTGGTCCTTTAGTGCATGGATATTTCCTGGTCTATTAATATTTACTTTACATTTTAAGTAACCACAAAATATGAACAGGCCATTCTACTGTTCGCCGTGTTCCTACTCACTGATTTGGGAAGGTTCTATTTAGAAACTCGTGTACTGCTACAGTGGTATATGGCCATGTGCCCTCTTGTTGAAACCAGGAAAAAGTTGGGTCATTCAGGAATAAATGTATTTTGTAGAAAATCCAGTTACAAGTATTAAGTTACCTAATAAATTGTAAGAAATATACTGGAGGTTTATTGTTAGGTAGTTCATCACAATAGTAGTAAAATATCTATAGGTATTGTAATTAAATTCTCTTGAATGATTTTTATATTTTCCCCACCTTAAAGGAATAAATTGAAAAGATTCCAGATATTTCCTGTCTATTTAGCTATTAGTGAATTTACACCCTAATTTACGGGCACACTGTATACACTATAAAGCAAGAAACCAAGTGATGTCCAAACTACCATTTATTATATTAACTTTTATTTCAAATTATTCTCATTTTACCTAATTTAGTCCTGGACTATATAACGTAATAAATTCATAAATGATTGGCATGAAGTATTCTCTTCAATATAATCTGATGCTCCAACAAATGCCTCAAATGAATTCCTAATACAACTTTACACACATACATCAATACAATGTGTGAAGTACTAAATGAAAAATAAATAAAAATAATTTACAATTTTATGCGAAAAATATGGGCAACCTTGGATATGTGTGAAAAGATAACAGTTTAATATTGGATTAAACTACGCATCCTTGATTATTTTTAAATATTTCGTAAATGTAATGCATAATGATGCGGCTAATATAACTGGATATCAATCAGGAAATATGCCATAAAGTTTTTTGTCGTATTAGTATAATGAATGGTACTTGTTATTAAGAAAGCGTATATGTGTAATGTTTTAGATTATACTAAATGTTTGTATTTATTTTGAGAATTTAATAGAATTATCATACACAACTGTCAAGATCGTAGTAGTAGTGCAGTGGTTATTCGATGGTAATTTCCGCAAGGAATATGAGGCATTCTTCAAAATGGTGTTAATATTGTGCCTAGTGTCCGTGGTGCCCTTAAAATAAAGTCTTGTTTATTGGTGTTTGATGTTCTTCGTCTTTTGATTTTACTTTTGTCTTTATGCAAAGGTTTTTGCATAGTTGTATCTGCAAGTATATTTTGTTTTATAAACTGTTTTCAGACTATCCGATCCTATTTTCATGTTAGTGGCTGTTATCTGTACACTATGATCTAGGATTCCGTCTTCTTTCGTCTTTATTAGGTTATCGAGGAAGGCAATTGATTATTGCTATCTATCCTCATCATGTTGTAAAGTATATGAGTGACAGTTGAATATTGATTAGTATCAATATCGACTTCCTAGTAAAGAATAAGAAGAATAAAACCAACAGTATTTATAATTAACTGCTGTAAAATGACCTTAGATATTGGACACCTATAATCAGAACTTCATACATACTTTTGAAAAAAAAAAACTTAAAGCGAATCTCTAATTATAGCTCAAGAAAACTGCAACACATGTTTAGCAAATCTAAGTTACACGTAAAAGTATCAAAATATGTATTTTATTTATTTAAATTTGCTTTATATATCAATTGAGCTCCATGATATCAAATTGTTGTATTGTGATCTAAACTACATATACATACAAAGTTTCATTTCCATATGACACCTAGCAACAGATTAAAATTTACATAGATATCCACATATAGATGAATCTCATAAAAGCATATAAAAAAAGACTAATTACCCTTCCCAGGCCAACGTGAGCTGGGATTAGACTGTCGTGAGACAGGTTAGTTTTACCCTACTGATGACTCGTCGTTGCGAAAAGTAATCCTGTTGAGTACGAAAGCCTTTGGGATTATATGACTGAAGTGTCGAAAGGCTCAAAACAATGTGACTTTACTAGGCGATCGTAGTTTGCTATGGTCGTCGCACCAGCCCTAATTACCATCAGAATCATCGGTCGGTACCGAGATCGATCCTTGCCATTCACGACCAGATTCTCTGGCGGTAATATAAAACTTGTTTCGTTGTTCGAACTCAGAATAGCCTTTGGCGGGCAATACGGACATTTGCCCAGGCCCCAAAATTTGCGGGCGGCATTTTACTTGCCACTGTCTTCCTCTTAGTATCTATATATAAATAGGCTAAGACAAAACGATTAGGTACCATTTTCTCCTCTGTTTTTCAACCGATTTTTTTCATTTTTGTTTTGTTTAGTAGCTACTGACGACCTTCAGTGCAGAATGCTAATCATAATTTATAATATTGGTTCATTCTTTAAATAAAATATAATTAAAATTCATTATTTACGTCAATAATGTCAATGCCAAACAAATGAATGTGCCGCGTGCCGCTGCCGCCAGACTCAAACCATTGAGTACTTATATATAGACAGATCAATGCTGTTATATACTTAGAGCATGTACTTCTGGAAGTGGCATCCAAGCGTTGTTATTGTTTAGTGGGTAAAGTAATCGTTGAATATCATAATTATACAGGGCTATTCCAGATATGTTAGAAATCATTTTTTTAATGGGTGGCCCATAAGCAGTTGCATATTTAGGGTGTTTAAAATATAGAGTAGAGTGCAATTATAACTAATAAAATAATTATATAGGGAAGCCCATTAGCGGTTGAATTTACAGGGTTTTTGGAATAGAAAGTGCAGTAAAATTATAGTTATACAGGGTGGATCAAAAAATGTTATACATAGATGCATATACAGGGTGGCGGAAATGGAAATGCAAGATTTCGTAACCCATAAGCAGTTGTATATATAGTTAAGATGAAATATAGGGTAAGAAAGATTATAGATATACAGGATGGTGATAAAAAATGTTAGAAAAGGAAATGATTTATAGAGTATACCACGAAGAGTTCCATATATATAATGATTGAAATATAGGTTGGAGTAGAATTATAGTTACAGAAGATAATTAAAAATTTCATAAACAAAAAGAGTAAATAAGGCGACTCATAGGCAGTGGCATATACAGAATGGTTTACCGGGTGGTTCAAAAATGTTAAAAATATTATGCGTGGTCCATGAGCAGTTGCATATATAGGGTGGTGGAATTATATAATGAGATGGAATTATTATAATGAGGATTTTAATAAATGTTAGAGAATTGAGTGCAATTATAGCTATACAGGGGGGTTAGAAAAAATAAATATGTAGGGTAGCCCATTAGCAGTTGAATTGTTGTCATTTTAAATTAAGAATTACGAATTTGAACACAAATAAAGTTCTATGAATTATATCTGAAAAAAACTTGAATTTCGTTACTTATTTGTAGAAGCGAGATGTAAGACCGACATCTCGAATTTTCGAGGAAACTATCACACAGAGGTTCCGAATCTGTGTAATTGCTGTTCTCCCTAAAGTCCTAGGATAGAATGTCACGATAAAATTTTCATGTTACTTAACCTGTCAGATATTGACACAATGGTCGAATTTCGACCACTGGGCGACAGCTAGTTAAGGTGAAAACACATTATCGTCACGTGAGAACACATGCTATTACGTTATGCCACGGCACCCTCGAAATATCTGCAATACAATTAACGCATGCTTTTAAATCAGCATGAAGTACGCTATGGTCACGTCAAGTCACCTCATGTAGCTCACGGCAAGTTATACGTGACAACGTGAGTTCGTTTCTGCAAATTTACATTTTCGGCACGCGTGACATGGAGAAGCTAGTGTGACTCTTTCGGATTTTTTTTGTGTTTATGTGTGAGACCGAGATATTTGTAAACAAGTTATTCCATTTAATTTTACTAAAAGGTAAATACTTTTTTATTAATGATTCCATTTATAATATTTATAAATTTAATACATAAATATTAATGTATACATTAATATAACAGCTATTAATAGCACAATTAAGTGATAATGGCCGCAAACAAAGTTGAAAACAGATTTAGTAACGTAGGTCATTGTGTTGTAATGTCACAAGTCTCATAGTAAAACAGCTATATCTTTACTTTCCGGTATTTCGGAGGCCTACAAATAATTCGAGTGTATACAACAATTTGTATTTTATGATATTATAATAATTTTATGTTTTACATAGGGACCAGTACTATGTAGTTCAATTTACAGAAAATCAAATAAAACATTAAAAAAAATATATAACAGACTTCCACCTGTAACTAAAAAGCTAAAAATAATTATAACAAAATACAACTCTAGCAAATAAATAACACATTCAATATTGTTAGGTACCTACCCAGGAAGTAAAAAATGTAAACATTAAAAGGTGCTCATTCTGTACAAATTAATTACCTACAAATCTAGTATATTTTTGAAGTCGGTTCCAAGCAACAATCAAGTTTGATGAAGTAGTAGATAAGTACGCAATGAAGGATTTTAGATTTGCTTGGCACCGACTTCAAAAATATACTAGATTGGTAGGTAATTAATTTGTACAGAATGAGCACCTTTTAATGTTTTACTTCCTGGGTAGGTACCTAACAACATTGAATGTATTATTTATTTACTAGAGTTGTATTTTGTTATAATTATTTTTAGCTTTTTAGTTATAGGTGGAAGTCGGTTATATTTTTTTCAAAAATGTTTTATTTTCAACTTTTTAGTTTTTTGAACTCTGGTAGTTTTCATTCTTTATTTTTTATTTTGTATGTATAACCTTAATAGACAGGATCAGGTAACATCGAAAGCTTCAACATTACACAATGATACATTTTCATTTAAATTGACAGGTTTACGAACAAAATGTACTAGTACGCGTTGGCTTAATAAGCCCAAAATATATGTATGCCTTATGGACCACGACATGTAACCTTTTTTTCAACTTTTGTTGACACCCCTGTATAACTATAGATAATTCCACTCGACCATATGTACCAACCATTCTGTAAATACCACTGCCCACGGACAAGCATAAAATTGTTTGCTACCTTCTTTAAACTATAGGACGGAGTAGAATCCATCCCATATTTACGGAGTCAGATCCGTTCAACCATAGTATATAACTCCTTGTGGGCTACCCCATAAATTATTTCTTTTTTAACATTTTATATTATCGCCCTGTGAAACATTAATTTCTCTCCACACTTTATGCAACTTCTAATGGGCTATAAAATAAATATAATTCAACTCCAGCATATATTTCAACCATCCTGTATATGATTTGTTTAAGTCCACATAATATAACAGTTTTTTAATCACCCTATATAATTTTTATTTCAAATTTTTTCCAACATTTTTATACTACCAAGATTATGGACCAAGATCATTCTACTCCGTTCTATATTACAATCATCATTTAAATGCAACTCCTGTTACTTTACTTTGTGATTTTGTTTGACAAGTGTTGTCACTGAATTTTCTATTAGGCCGGGAAAATGTGACAACCAAAAGCAAAATGGAAAAATTTTCATTTAAATAGGTATTTGCCTGGTACACAAAAAAAACGAGCTTGGTACTCATTGATTTAAGGAGCCGAAAATACTATGCTTTTTACTACCTATATGCTTGAGATGTACATAGAAAATGTTCAAATTCGCAATTAAAACTTCCAGTGCCTAAAATTCCCGCACTATTACGTTGGAATTAAAATATTTATGAGGAAATGTAAGTTATGCTATTTAGATGAAAATTTTGATAAGCATTTTGGAATTTTCGGCGATTTTCTGCAAAACTGCAAGTTGCACGTTGCAGCAAAATATATGAGATCACCTAGGGATCTTCCTTAATAGATTAAACGTTAGAAAACTATACACATGCATAAGGAGTTTTCGATAAATCGACCAATATGTTAGGGATATTGGTCGATTTCCATGCACGCATGTGTTCATTCACAAATTTCATCACTTTACCAATATAAATCTTTTCCCAAATTTGAAGTTTCAATAATCCGGATATATACTCTATTAAACAAGACCATATTCATTCTAAATGGTTCACCACAGGAGAAGAAATCAGGTAACATACATACAAAAAAATACGCGACGAATTGGAAGTCGGTTGAAAAAACTAATCTTTTATCTATTTCTCTTGAGAAGTTTTTTGAATTTTGAACTTAAGTGACAACATAAATATGTAATTTTAAGAGAAATTAATACATTAGTGAAATTATTATTATACTTTTGGGATAGCAGGATTAATCAATATCAGGTGTAAAATAAGAATAATAATAAGTTGAAACACTAAGAAAAGTTAAATTTTATATATTTTTAATGTCTTCGAATTCTGAGGAACTCGTCGAGCTACAATCTTACGTTCCATCATGACACACAACGTAAAGTAATAAATGTGACGTTAGTATAGTATGTTTCTAAGGCATGACGATAATGTGTTTCCACCTTTAAGGTCACTTAACTTCAAAATTCAAAAAAACTTCTCAAGAGAAATAGATAAAATATTCAGTTTTTTGATTTTCTATAAATTGAACTACATAGTACTGGTCCCTATATAAAATATAAAGTTACTAAATCTGTTTTTAACTTTGTTAACAGCCATTATCATTTCATTGTGTCATTAATAGCTGTTATAGTAATTTTAATTAATATTTATGTATTAAATTTGTAAATATTATAAACGAACTCATTACTAAAAAAGTATTTACCTTTTAGTAAAATTAAATCAAATAACTTGTTTACAAATATCTCGGTCTCACACATAAACACAAAAAAATTCCGAAAGAGGAGACACTAGCTTCTCAATGTCACGCGTGCCGAAAATGTAAATTTGCAGAACCGAACTCACGTTGTCATGTATAACTTGTCGTGAGCTACATAAGGGACTTGACGTGACCATAGCGTACTTCTAGCTGATTTAAAAACATGCGTTAAATGTATTGCAGATATTTCGAGCGTGCTGTAACATGGCGTAATGGCATGAGTTCTCGCGTGACATGACAATAATGTGTTTCCACCTGTATTCTCATATCTGAGTAAGCGTGAGCTCATGAAATCTGGTACATGTATTTACTTTGATTTTCCATCTTTGTCGGTCCATCCATCCAACAGGTGACCTGCCTCTCGGTCGTTTACCTTCCACCCTTTCCCTGTACTATTAATTTTTCTAGGTTGTCTCCCTCTCGTCTTGTAGTGTGTCCAAAATATTTCTGAATTCGGCGGCGGCATATTGTGGACAATCTGTCTTTGACCTTCAACTCCTTTAATGGGACCAGGACCACATTTCAAACGCATCTATTCTTCATTTATCTGATGTTTTCATCATCCAGGATTCCGCTTCGTACATAAAGAGTGAGAATATGAGAGATTTGACCAATATGATATTCGTGTTTCTTGTAATGTGACGATCTTTCCATATTCTTATGAGGTTGCTCATGGCTCCCCGTGTCTTCTTATTCATTTGTCGTAGCCTTGCTACTCAAGAGGAATTCCAGGTATACAAATTCATCTACATTTTCTGTACTTGGGATGTTTGGTCGAGGGAGGCATTCACCTCTGTCTTGCTGAATAGTCTTGCTGAAATTTCTTTCCAGACCTAGCTTAGCACTTTCGCTTGTCACTCTATCTAACATTATCTTCAGTTTTGCCTTTTCTCTAGCCAGTAACGTTTTATTCCCTGCCTATCGTAAGTTTGTTTACCACCAATTGACACTCCTCCTTCAAAGTCGTCTAGAGCTAGTCTTATTAATTATTCACCGTAATGTTAAAAAGCCGAGGCGAATACATTCTCTTTTAATCATTAGTAGTAGTAGTTCTGACAGTTGTTGGTGCGATTAGGGAAGTCTGCTGTTTATAAGCTAGTTGGAAGACTGGACTGGAAGACTTATTTCTTTGTTAGTTTATGCCCAATTATGCAGCCGGCAAGCGTTGCAGATGAAGATATCATTTCAAGCAGTTTAATTCTTATAACAATTCCTTCCTTTTGGGTAGTTATTTGAAACAGAACGCTACTTTACGGGCTAATATTGGTAATTAAAGCTCAAAAGTCTGAATTCTAATGTTCACACAGACTTTCGTCACCTTATTACCGAATAGAAGTCCATTCCATATCCATATATTCAAAATTTTAGATAGTGTTGTTTCAAAAATGGGAATTAAGTCGATGGTTAATATTTTTGTTAATATCTTTTAAACAAATGATTTACAAATATGACATATTTGTAATTCACATAATGAGCCTTTTATTTGATATATTACATGAAGCGTTTGAAAATTTAATTTTTATTTTCCATTTAATTCTATAATTTGTCCCAAAATTAAAATTGAGGTTTTCTACTAATTTTTCTTATAAATTTCAAAATTTTAGGAACTATAGTTTCGGAAATAAAGCGAGAAATGAGAATTTTTTACATATTTTTTGTTAATATCTTGTAAATAATTAATTTTAAAAATATAAAAAATATAGATTTGTATTCCTCATAATGAGCCCTTTGATTTGATGTGTTGCATGGTGCGATCAAAATTTTTTTTTTATTTTCCGTTTCATTCGTACATAAAGAGTGAGAATATGAGAGATTTGACCAATATGATATTCGTGTTTCTTGTAATGTGACGATCTTTCCATATTCTTATGAGGTTGCTCATGGCTCCCCGTGTCTTCTTATTCATTTGTCGTAGCCTTGCTACTCAAGAGGAATTCCAGGTATACAAATTCATCTACATTTTCTGTACTTGGGATGTTTGGTCGAGGGAGGCATTCACCTCTGTCTTGCTGAATAGTCTTGCTGAAATTTCTTTCCAGACCTAGCTTAGCACTTTCGCTTGTCACTCTATCTAACATTATCTTCAGTTTTGCCTTTTCTCTAGCCTGTAACGTTGTATTCCCTGCCTATCGTAAGTTTGTTTACCACCAATTGACACTCCTCCTTCAAAGTCGTCTAGAGCTAGTGTTATTAATTATTCACCGTAATGTTAAAAAGCCGAGGCGAATACATTCTCTTTTAATCATTAGTAGTAGTAGTTCTGACAGTTGTTGGTGCGATTAGGGAAGTCTGCTGTTTATAAGCTAGTTGGAAGACTGGACTGGAAGACTTATTTCTTTGTTAGTTTATGCCCAATTATGCAGCCGGCATAATTTGTCCCCCAAAATTAATATTAAGGATTTCTTCGCATTTACGTGTAAACAAAATTTTACGGCTTATAGTTTCGGAGATAAGGTAGGGGGAATAGGTAAAATTTTTTATATTTTTATTAATATCTTTAAAATAACTTATTTTAAAAACATGAAAAAAATATATTTGATTTCGCCATAATGAGCCCTTTCATTTGATATACAACATGAAGTGTTAGAAACAATTTCAATTTTGTATTTTCCGTTCAATTCTGTAATGTGCCCCCCAAAATTGTTAGTAGGGGTTTCTCCTTATTCTTCCGGTAAAATTCAGGTAAAATTTTACTTCTTATTTTTGCAATTTTTCCCCCCAGAAGTACCCCAAAAATCAAAATTTCTTCATTTACAATATGTACTCGGGTCACCAAACTATACACTGATACCAAATTTCAACATTTTTCGTCGAGTAGTTTAGGAGAAAATTGCTGTGATGTGAAAGAGGGAGAAATCCGGAGTAATATTATAAAAATGGAGAGGCGTTACTACCCTCTTTCATTAATATCAATTTTCTTTAACATTTAACATTTCCATTCAGTTGTGCAAATAATAAACTAATAAATATATGAAATTAAAAAAGAGCGGCAGTCATTCTAGCCTGAAGGATGCAAGCGAAAGCTTCTTACGAAATAAGACACTTCCCGTCTATCGTTATCTCTGTTTATCTTTCTGTGTGTCATTTGTATATTCCAAGAAAATTAATATGTGTCACTATTTTGTTAGGATTAAAGTATTAAGCCTAATGTGTACATTTTGTTCTTAAATTAAATATAATTTCAAATGAACATATAACGTGTAAATTAAATTTAATTACAATTATAAAATATGTTGAATTATAATAATTCATAGGTTCAAACCTACTTCAATTATTTAATATTCTGACAATATATAACGAACTCACCTTATTTATAACATTAAATTATAGGAAAATTATTTAAGTAGATATTTTTTAAATATGAAAGTATCTCGAGAACATCCTTCAAAATAGCTGCTGCAATATAGTTTATTCTAATAAGTATTAAAAAAATGAAAAAAATATAGCATTTAACAATAAGCACTTATGAAGATAACTAGCTATTGTGTAGGTACCTATGCACAAATATCATCATGTTAAACTTGCACATTTGCTATTGTTCGATACTTACACACAATAGAATAAACATGAACAATAACAAGTGACTACCTATCTAGTATATCTTGGGGTCAAGCCAAAATAATCTTGCATTCTTATCATATCTACTACTTCAACCTTAATTAATTGTTGCTTGACAATAACAATAGAATATATCTATCTGGTTGCAGTACCTGTGATTTATTTGTTTATTCACAAGTAGAAAATGGAAATTATTTTTAAAACTGAAGAGTTTACTTTAGAAAATATTTACCTCGTTTAAGTACTGGAGTTCAAACAGTTGTATAAGCAACTACTTATATTCCAAACTATATAACTTTTTTAAACCGCCCTGTATAACTGTAATTCTACTCCAACTTATATTTCAATCATCCTGTATATTCAACTACTTCTGACAATTTTTAAACCCTTTTGAATAACTGTATTTAATATTTTTCTGCAAATATCCGCTCTGTATAACTCTAGTTTTGCTCCACTCTTATTTCAACCACCTTGTATACGCAACTACTTATGTGCCAATACAATATGCTTAGCAACACCTTGTATAACTAATTCAATTTCAACTTATATTTCAACCATCGTATGTATACAACGGCTTATGTATCACCTAATATCACGTGCACGCACGCACACACTTACAACCGTATACCATATAGAAGAGTTCGCCGACATATATAACAAAATTTCGTTTCGATAAACTAACGTAATATTTTCTGCCATTTCACGCGAATATAACTTCGTCTCTAATAGAAACTGACTTTCAAATACATCAAATTGAAAACCATTAAAAACACCCTGTACGATATACTTTCATGGCATATCATGACATTTAAACTAGATATTTATGATAAGCATTTGACATTTACCATGATGTTTACAATTTTTTTGTATATATTTTTCCTATTTTCAGAAAAATGGTATGTTTTGCGTTATAGAAAAATGTAAGTAAAAATGCTGGAACATTTCTTTGTATAATACAATGTAATATTCAAATTGCGTAAGCACTTTTAGAGAAAACAGTGAAGATTCATTGAAAATCACTTAAATCTAGTCTCTTATTTACTTTTTTTTCTGATTTTCTAGAAAACCGTAAATCTCATGTTATAGACAATTATATGGGACCTTTCTGTAATGTTCCTTAATATAATGCAGTTTAAATCATCAAAATTGCCTCAAGCCGTTTTTGAATAATCGCAGGACATACATAAAAAAAAGTTGCATACGAATTGATAACCTCCTCCTTTTTGGAAGTCGGCTAAAAACAAATTTGGATTCTTACTTTGGCAATTCAAAAGGTATCCTTAATTTCCGTAACAGGAAATTCAGGGCCACCCTCTAAGAATGGATCCATAATCCCTATACTTTATTTCGGTGCTGCGACGATTTTCTGAGTACTGCTATGTTAAAAAAATGGTAGGTTACCATCGATTTTATAAAGATTTTTTTTGCAGGAGGGTAGTAATGGGTCTAAGGGTTGAAATCGATTTATGAACATGTGGGCAAAATGTTTAATTCTTGAATGATTTTCTGAGTCCTACCAACTATAATAATCAAAAAATTTTAGCTTAAAATGATCAAAAAAAAATTGGCATGACGCCTGCTAGCGGCATTACGGGAAAAACAGAGTAAAGATAAAATTTTCATCTTTATTCCAAGTAAAAATTCATTTATCCCCTAGGAGGCGTCATGTCTTTTTTGTCATTTCGATATAAATATGTTTGATTAATTTAAGTTGGCAGGACTTTTTACATGTTTATATATCAATTTCAACCCTTAGACCCATTACCACCCTCCTGCCAAAAAAAATTTCTTGGTAAAATCGATGGTGACCTACGGTTTTATTAACATAGCAATACTCAAAAATCGTCGCAGCGACTACTTTTTTTTGTTTAGAAAATCTAATTTTCGCCGGAAAAAAAAACCTAGGAAAGTCTAAGATTTTTCCATGGATTTTAAGTACCTCAGAAGGCAGAACTCAGAAAATCGTGGTTGAACTTCTAATTCAGATCTCCCGGTCTAGCAACGATATCACAACTTTCAAGTAAATTAAGAGGACCAGACTTCAAGCAGACGAATCCTACCAAATATTGTATTATCCAAACTTGATAGAACATCAATTCTAAACTTTGTATAATCATTATCACTCTTGTGGCACTGTATTTTTCTTTAAAAAATTTTGGTGTTTTCGTTTATAAACAAAATATTTTTAGGTTAACTAGTGGTTACATGTCCAGTCTTGGAAACTAAGAAATTTAATAATGGATAGGCCTCTAATATCGCAAACAGAGAATTGGAATACTTATTAGAACGAAAAGCAAATTTTGTGCAGGTATTATATATTAATTGAATGTTATAAATGTTTATTTACTATAATGTATAAATATAAAATAAGATACTCTTAATATATAAACTGGTCCCTGTTTCTTACACAAAAAACTAATACCCCAATATTTCAAGATCAAGGTAGTGTGGTGTCGATCGTAACGAGGTGTCGAAACAAATGCAATTTGAATTAAGAGACTTTCGCTTCAATAACTATGACTTACACAGGTCGATAACTATAAAAAAATTGCTTTTTTGCATGTAAAAGTGGAATATTCGAATATTTTGAATTATATATTACAGAGAACAATTATTGTCACAATGTGCGTGCCTTTACAGCCACACTATTGAATTTTACGGTCAATCACAGTTAAGAATGTTCATTTCACATTCCAATTTTATGAGAACCTAACTGTACCTAACATAAAAATACTTTACTGAAATGTTAAAACTGGATTTTAGTTACTTTAGTAAATAATGATGTTTATTATATTGTGTTATCCTATTATTTATAGTTAATAAAACTTTCAGTTTACTGCTTTTATGTTAAGATTGATTAACACTTACCTATACATTAATTAAAAATGAGATAGATACATGAACAGGTATAATTCGATTTCCTAAATACACGCATGAAGCTATAATTTAAAATAGGATTGAGAATTTGAAACGAAAATTGTCTCATCAGGTATATTAATTGTCAATATGCTGATTATAAAAACAGGTTAAAGATACAGTATTTAAATACGTTATAGGGTAATATTTTTTTATTAAAACTATATCATTCGAATAATAAAAACATATCTGATTGAATAAATGTATAAATACTTATTTAAAATATTTTTTTTTTGAAGTGCGAGTTGAACTCGTATACTAAGGGTTCCGTACCACCTTTGAGATATATTATAATATATGTAAATGATATATATTTTTCTAATTTAACCGAAGCGTTTTAACTTTTTAAAAAATATACGTATTTATTTTTCCTAACGAGTCTTTTTCTTTATGCTCTAGATGATGAGCTTGATTTTTATAAAAATATTTATTTAATTTTCTATTTTGGCCCCGAAAATTATGATTGGGATTTTTGCTTTATTTTAACAATAAACTTTCACTGAAGCACTGTACAGGGTGTAACATAAGGCAGTCCAGATATTTTAGTAGGTGATAGGATTGATCATTATAAATACAAAAGTCTTATATGACATATGTCAATACGTATATGATTTGAAATATGCGTATTTAACCAATTTGCATATTTAACCAATTTGCAAACGAACAACACATTTTTCAACTGAACACAACATTCGGATATAATCTACCGACGTTCATCTATCTAACTGACTTAGAAAAAACTTCGACAGTCAGGCTATAAAAGATGTGGTTCAGCTTCTGTTCGATATTTATTGACAGATACAAACGGCCTAAGAACCAGTTCTGCCTTAGCGAAGGGGAAGTGGACGAAGAAGCCCAGACATAGAGGACAGGTAAGTAAAAAATGAAGTATATAACAATCTTTTTTTCAGGAGACAATAAGGGGGGCCCGGGGGGAAACCAACCTACCAAACAAAGAGAAGACAGAAGAACACACACCCACAAAACAAACGACGACAACGTGCACGCCCACAGAAGGGTACAATTATCTATATATCATAGCAAAGAATGAGCCACGTAACACAAATAAGACAGTTGCTGTAGTACCAATAAGGTAAAGCAACGGAACCAAACCAAAGCCAAGCTATCCCAACAAGAAGACAGCGATTATGCGGAAGGGAAACTGCGTTAGCGTGAGGACCTGAGTAAAGTCTCAGGGGGTGGATGGCAAGGGGGCTGGAAGTGCTCATCAGTAAAATTTTCTGAAGGGCAAATCTAGTTCCTGGGCTCTTGTTTTTTTTTTATCCGAAGAGGGGGGAAATACATTCCGTACTTAGCTAGCACGTGCTGGCCGTCGTGCGGGACTCCCGATGCAATGACTTCAAAGCAAGAGTAAATCGTTGCATTGAAACCAGTATACCGTATACCCGCTAAAACCCTAACCTCTTTCTCCTACCACCATGGTCCCCTGCGGCACTCTTAGTCAATACTACTTCGCAAGGGTGGTTCATTGCAGATGTTTACTGCTCTTACATTGAAAGCTTCTAAAGCCTACTCCTCGAACGTATTGCGGAGTTCTTTGAGGATAGTCTCCGCGTAATCTGATACCAAGTTCCAGGCTTGGGGACCCTTCAGCATGGCTTCTACTAATTGTTCTGGAACGATATTAGTCTCCAGAATCCTCTCCACTTCAGCACGTTGATCCTGAAACCGGGGGCAGGAGAAGAACACGTGTTCCGCGTCCTCTATCACGTCCGTACAGTGTGGGCAGTTTGGGGAGTTTGCCCTCCTGAACCTGTGCAGGTATGCTCGAAAGCATCCATGTCCAGTCAGGAGTTGAGTGATGTAGAACCCAACCTCCCCATGCTGGCGGTTGACCCAACGACTGATGTTAGGTATCAATCGATATGTCCACCTTCCTTTAGTAGCGCTGTCCCACCTCTCCTGCCATTGCCCTAGACTCATGGCTCTTTCATCGATGTTTCCTGTCGGTTGGTCTTTCTCTAACTTTCTGCGATAAAGCCGTCCCCTTTCTGCAGCCAGGATGTCGATTGGTAGGGTAGAGGCAATCACACTCACCGCCTCGTAAGATACAGTGCGGTAGGATGAAGCCACTCGAATCGCTGAGAGCCGCTGGACTGATTTCATTTTCCGGCGGTACGATGGTAGCTCGAGCGATTTCTCCCATACCGGTGCCCCGTACAACAAAACAGAAGTAGTTACTGTTGCCAGTAGCTGTCTTCTTATCTGTCTAGGGCCTCCGACATTCGGCATTATTCTAGATAATGCCCCCTGTACCCCAGCTGCTTTCTTGCTGGCCGCGATTATGTGCTCTTTGAAGTTGAGCCTTGTGTCCAGGAGCACCCCCAAATAGCTGATGAAGGGCTGCGACTGTATGTAGGAGTCGCCTATTTTGAGGGTGATGGTTTCCCTTGCCTTTCGACTGCTAACAAGAAGTGTTTCGGTCTTTTGTTCTGCTAAACTCAAGTCCGCTGCGAGCATCCAATGCTGAATTGTGGCTATAGCGAATGAGAAGGTTGTTTGTATCTCCTCTATGTGCTTGCGCACTATAATCAATGCCACATCATCGGCGAATGCCACTAGCGTGACGCCCTCAGGCAGACCGAGCAGGAGCAGGTCGTTGTACATTACGTTCCATAAGAGGGGGCCAAGAACAGAGCCCTGAGGTACACCTCTTGTGATCTTATAGTCTACTTGCCCATTTTCAGTTTGGTACAACAAGATGTGGTCCTTGAAATACGCTGAAACCATTCTGCGCAAGTACTGCGGGACTTCCATCCTGGCAAGAGCCTCCAAAATGCGGTCCCAGCGGGCCGAGTTAAAGGCGTTCTTGATATCCAGGGTGGCTATTAGACAGTACTTTTTTCCACCTCTTCTCCATCTCTTTCCCGAGATAGCCTCTCTGGCGATGTTGGTAACGAGTGTCACGGCATCGATGGTTGATCTCCCCTTTCTGAACCCGAATTGGTTGGTGGAAAGTTTCGGCTCAACGTAGGGCTCCAGCCTATCTGCTATTATCCTTTCAAGGAGTTTTCCCGCAGAGTCCAACATACAGAGGGGACGATATGATGACGGTTCGTCGGGAGGTTTCTTTCCCCCTTTAGGGAGGAGCACAAGCCTCTGCTTTTTCCACTTAGTCGGGAAAACCCCCTGCTTTAGGCAGGTCTCATACATGTGTAGAAACATGTCAGGCCTATTGGCTATGGCGCATTTTAGCGCGATGTTAGGTATGCCATCTGGACCGGGAGCCTTACCGTTTTGGAGCCGGTTGCACGCGCCCATCAGCTCACTCATAGTCACTGATGGTATATCTTCGTCCCTCACCTGCCACGAAGGATTAGCGGATAGCTCAGGCTTCGCAGGAAACAAGTGAGTGACAATGCGGTGCAATGATTCGGGGCAGTTCGTTGATGTCATGGGAGGGGCCTTAATTTTATGCATCACGATTTTATACGGTTTTCCCCATGGATCTTGATTAACTTCGTCACACAACTCCTTCCAGTAGGATCTCTTGCTTGAGAGAATGGCTCTTCGTAGTTGTTGTCTTTTGATCTCATAGTCGAGCCTTAGTTCTTCTGTTGTGACCCTGTCGCGTCTCCGTGCTCGTTGATGCAGCCTTCGTGCTTTGAGACACTCTCGTCGGTGTTGTGAGATCGTGTCGTTCCACCAGTAAACTGGTGGGCGGCTGTTGTTCTGCCGTCTCCTTGGCATGGAAGCATCGCAGGACTTGACAACGCTTGTCATTACCTCTTTGGCAGTGGCTTCTGCGCTTGTTGCTATTGACAATGGTTCCTGCTCCATAACCAAGGCGAATGAATCAGCATCGAAAGCATTTTTGTTCCAACCGACTGGCTGTGACCTCGCACGACTGACACACAATTCTGGGCTCGCGCATGGGTGTGTGTGTGTGTGTGTGTGTCTGTTCGATAGACAAGTACCGCTAGACATTCTTAAGACAATTGAAGATACAAGAACACAACAACACAGGCCAGAATATATAGACAACTCACAGGTGAGAAACAGGCAGAGGTTATAAGACAGGCAGACTCCTTAAGCCTTCTGCTCTTCAATCTCACAATCGATAAGAAAGGCGATGAGGAAAGTTAAAGTTTATAAGATGGGAAACAAAAAAAATAAAATCATCTGCTACGCGGATGACGTCAGTCTCATAGCGGGAGTGAAGATGTCTTACAAAGATTAGTCCACAAGTTCAGCAAAATAGCCAAAAATTTCAATACAGAAATATCAGCCCAAAAGACGAAAACACTTAGTAATTAATCAAGAGCCGATTAGATGTAAGACATAGATTGATAATATCATCAAAACAGAAAACTCTGTGGGAATCACCTTCTACGGAACTATTAAAACACAATAGAACAATCACCTGAATAGAATGGCAGTTGATAGGGTAGAAAGAATTGCAAGAAACCAATCGACAGCAGGTAGAAGAGGTGAGCCGACTCTCTAAAAGATGAAATTGTAATATAATAATATTAATAATAAAGAAGATAGGCCTATAGTTTTCCATCTATGTAATCAACCCGTGGGCTTTGTTATTTGTTTGCGAACTTTAGATTTATATTATTATGGTTAATAGATATTTGAATATTTATATTTGCTCTACTACGTGTATTGTATATATGTTTAACAAAATTACATATATTTTTTGCTTTATGCACATATGAACAAAGAATTAGAATATACAGCGATCTAATATCTAAAATGTCTTCAGAGTAAAGTAGATGTGTGTGATACATTCTGCTTCTCCTATAAATAACTTTTAAAATACAGTTTTGAATTGTTTTCACCCCCATACACCACCCCATACTAAAATTCCATATCGTATAAGAGGTTCTATAAACTTCCATAAACAATTTTTAAGAATTTGACACTTAGAAATTCTCTCAAAAGATAAAATTTATGTATCAGCTTAGGAATTTTATTGGACAAATAATCAACATGAGGGCCCCACTTAAGGTGTCTATCTATAATTATGCCAAGGTATTATGTATAGGATGTTTCTTGTATAATATGATCATTTATCCTTATATCAGCAAAGTTAGGTCTATTTGCAAATGTTAAAGAATATACGATATAATAATTTTTTGCTCCAATCTAATGATAGTCTGAATGACTGCAGCCTGTTTTGTACGTTTAGGAATCCATTTATTGATTTGGTTTTTAATTCATCCCAAGTTTTTGCTTCAGACACAAGAGCAGTATCATCTGAATACGAAATTGTTAATCCACCCATGTCCAGTTGGAGTAAAGAGATTACATATTAATGTTCTAGGACACTTAGTAGTTTGGAATGGGGAACAGTGACAAAGGCTTAGCTAAGTCAGTAAAAATACTCAAACACTTGTTACCATTATTAAGAGTTTTGACAATTTCAGACACTAGACCAAGCATTGCATCCCTAGTGCTACAATTCTTAATGAAACCATATTGTTCATTAAAGAGGATAGAGTTGGTTATTAAAAAATCATATAATCTATCTTTCAAACTCTTTTTAAATAGTTTGGCAAAGTTGCTAATGAGGCTTATAGGACTGTAATTTCTAATATCTTCAGGCGATCCAGATTTATGTATTGGGGTAACAATAGATATTTTAAAAATACTTGGAACAGTACCATTTTGGAAAACTAAGTTAATTATATGTAGTAGGACATCAATTATTACCAAATGGGTTTGTTTTATGATTTCTCCCGAAACGCCATCATAGCCCGGACAACTATTAGTTTTTAATGAATATATGTGATATATTAACTCGTTTTTTGAAAGCGGTGTGGGAAACATAGAAACATGTACATGTACATGTACAATCATATTATTATTAAGATACTTGTCAATATAACTTTTACTAGTTGTTTCTGGGTCAGTTATATTTAATACCGATGATCAGTTTAATTTTTTAATAATTCTTTAAATTTGACGATATCTATTTTTGTGTTTATTAAAGCAAAAATATTTTAAAATTTTTGTTTGTTTAATGTTATTGTGTTTAAGTATGAAAACTCAAGAACTCATAAAAATTCAGAAATACTTTTTTTTCTACATTTGTGGTGAATTTTCTAGAAAATATCAACGGAATGTAATAACTACTATGTAACTCTGTAACAGTAAAACAGTACTTTTCCACTTTAATTCGGATTTCCTATCGATCACACGGATAAATATTGTCCCCAAAAACATGTTGCAATTCCAAAAACATTAAATGATTGGCTGAAACAAAATCTTACTCCATGCCATTTCGAACTCCCAAAATTTGGAGTGAATATTCTATCTGTATGAGGACTCGTCCCCCGAAACCGTGATGCTTTTTTAAAGACTATATGAGTTACTTCACCAAAGAAAGGGATTTAGTGTTTTGTAATAATTCTGAGGGACATGCGAGACTTGCCCTAAAAGATCATAAGAAGAGCGACTTTATGTAGATTAGACCAAAGGAAAAAATGAACTATCAACTAGACAGATAATTTAGCAAAATGGAAGAAAATTAGAAATATAATAAGAAAGTGGCACTATTAATTATAAATGGAAAAATTCTATACGACCCTAAACAATGCAAATACGAAACACCAATCAAGATTAAAAATTAATTTACATATGATCAATTATAACAACCGAAGAACTAACATATATATTGATATATCTAAACATAGCATTTGCTGACTTTCAAAAAGCTTACGACAAACTAAAAGACTATCCAATTCTGAATACTCTAAAACAATCCAGAATAGACAATATAAGAATCCTACATCTACTGTATATCTCCGTAAAAACACCAAACCGACTAATATGAAAGGAGGTAAATAACAAGGGAACACTCTCACGCCCGAATGGTTTACGAATGCTTTATAGGATGCTTACAAAAAAGTTTATTAGCAAAATAATAACTTTTAGGAAATTAATTAAACAATTATTAGCATAACATCATCATAAACCATTCTAGGTAACCCCATTAAATTCAGCATGTCTACAAATATTATCACGTACACCAAATAGTTGAATTAGCAAAACAATCGACTGATGGCACACTTCGATAATTGATGTAAACCGCGAACCATCAGTCGAGTTCAAAATGTAGTCGAGTTCAAAATGTAGTCGAGTTCAAAATGTAGCATAGTAATGATTAGATGTAGTTAGTATAGTGTAACCAAGTAATCAGTAGAAATAAACATGTAGTCTTTACAACTAGTATTATTGGTCGAAGGCCGCTGCAACATTATAATATCACATGGCGATCCTGAACCATAAATAATGACCAATCTTCACATTGCGATCCTGCCCTCGAACATAATCTTCTGACAGAATAATTCAGCCGATCGAAAACTACATGATTTTCAATAATGGGTACCACACAGTCAAAAAGACAAACTCAAGAAACGTCCGACAATGGGGAAGTCAATTCCAATGCCTATATAAATGATGATAATTTCCCGCTAGACGTAAGAGTGCTGTTATACGTAATAGCTGCAGTAGGCCTGGTAATGCTGCTAATAAAATTTAAAAATATGCGCAGGAGAAAAATAAAAAGGGACATATCAAGAAGTATGGCTATTCTAGATAGGCAAGCCCAACAGCCCTAAAAGTTGTAAGGTACAGAACATTATAACATATTATAAATGTAACTCCTATAAAAATATTTAATTGCTTGTGACCATAATAATGAACTATTTTATATATTATATTATTTGTGTATCTATGATTATCATGTCTTAATTTAAGAATTTTAGGAGATTTATTTTAGCATATATATATATAAGAAATATCGAACGCTTATAATACATTGTAAAGGAAATTATGAACGTGCTGAGTAAGTACATTATATAATGAACGATCTTAATCTCTAAAGGTGTTAATAACCTGTGATATAACTATGTCATTAAATGTTCTATTTACTATATTTTTGCTGACCCATAGTCATCATTGGCCTTGTAAGGTATTTGAAAACTTCCTTGTATTGTTTGCAAATTAAAATATCGAGGTGCTTACGAATTATATTTTTTTACGAAATCTTTAACAAGTTACTCGTACAATACGTAGTGTGTAGGAATGTCAATTGACCCTAGACAATTATATGAGCAATCAATTTGCAACAAACTAAAAGAGCTTACATAATGGAAGGAGTACTATCGGAAGTAGTGGAAATCTATTCCACAGATACACTAACCAGAAGTGTAATCCAAAACGCGAACTCTGACAGAACTAAACTGATCATAGAAGCTGGAACATTCAAAAGTACGAAGGAAATCATCGATAAATTAACAAATATCACACCGCAACCTTAGCCGAAGATATGAGCGAAATAGACACCATACCCTGCAAAATATACGAAGCCTTAGGTAATGTTCACTTGATGAAATTGCCAATATTATCATTTAGACTTTTCCCAAATTCATTGCAAATGTTTATAAAACATAAAGGTTAAATGAGCTCAAATTTTTCTCTGCACGTAACCAATGGTAGATTTCCCCTCGAAGAAATCCTATCTAAGCTAAATAAAATGGCTGGTAGTGTTGAAAAATTGCAATTAAAATTGTACCTTGAGGATGTAATATTTAAAGTGTACACTGTGAATGAATTCAAAGAAATGGGACAAAAAATATTGAAGAATGTGAATATAATTTTATGTCACAAACCAGTACTAATTACCAACAGATATGATAAGGCAAATATAATAGAAAAATCCCACACAGATCCAACGTATGGTGGCCATTGCGGACAAAAGCGTTTACTTAAAAAATTAAAATCAACATATTCTTGGAAAAATATATCAAGAGACGTAGCAAAATTCGTCAAAAATTGTCACAAATGCCAGATCAATAAAGCCAAAATTAAGCAGCAAAACGGCATCGTAAATTAGCATACGACGCTAAAGCGAAGGACTTACGATTCCAAAAAGGTGAACAAGTTCTCATAACAAATGAGAGTAGGACAAAATTCGACCCATGGTATAAAGGTCCGTACATTATAACGGAACCGGACATCGGAAACTCCAATTGCTTAATTTCAAATAATACAAAGGAAATTAAGATACATAAAAATAGAGTTTTCAAATACTAATTAGAAACTATGTACCATTATATAGGTTAAGTTTGGGACATTTCACAATAAAATAACCGAACTCATAAATATAGGCTTAACATTGCAGTGAACAGTGACATTAAAAACTGAGTGACAAGTGTTAGAAACTATAGTGGACTTGACTTTATGGACATATAGTGAATTTCCTTAGAATAAGACATATGTAAGAATTTAACAAGCAAACTGTTGTGAGTCAGAGGAACTTCCGAAATTATTAGTTAAACTTTGAAGTTGCGTGGAATACGCTACCGCGGATCCCACTTCCTCAAGGAAGGGTGGTGTAACGGAAATTCCACATGACACTTTTAGGAAATCAATTAAACAATTATTAGCATAACATCATCATAAACCATTCTAGGTAACCCCATAAAATTCAGCATGTCTACAAATATTATCACGTACACCAAATAGTTGAATTAGCAAAACAATCGACTGATGGCACACTTCGATAATTGATGTAAACCGCGAACCATCAGTCGAGTTCAAAATGTAGTCGAGTTCAAAATGTAGCATAGTAATGATTAGATGTAGTTAGTGTAGTGTAACCAAGTAATCAGTAGAAATAAACATGTAGTCTTTACAACTAGTATTATTGGTCGAAGGCCGCTGCAACATTATAATATCACATGGCGATCCTGAACCATAAATAATGACCAATCTTCACATGGCCACGCAACACAAACGGAAAATATGAAAACAAAGAAAACTATAGAATGAAATGATTTTAATGTAATTTAAAGGATTTTTAGTATTTTCAAAAACCCTTTGCAAAAAAAAAAACTAGAACTATTATCACTAGCCTTAACAACTTAAAATATGCAATAATTCTCAAGAGTTGTTGTGGTACATAACCCAGCTATAGCTACTTTGTAGGTAGCTACTTACATAAATACTTATTGTATTATATTATATACATATTTGTTAATCCCTTTCAACATTTTAGTTATTATGCTAATTTTTCGAGATTTTTCAATCCACTGATCGCAAGACAGTATATTGTTTTCAGTCAGTTACTTAGTTTAGTTGTGCTTCCCTCAGCTGACTGAAATCTCGAATAATTATTATTTATGTATTTAGTACATACTAGCTGTCGCCCAGTGGTCGAAATTCGACCAATTGTGTCAATATCTCCGGCAGGTTAAGTACTCTGAAAATTATATCGTGACATTCTATCCTAGGACTTTAGGGAGAACAGCAATTACACCGAACGGATCCAGATTCTGATCCTTTGTGTGATAGTTTCCTCGAAAATCCTAGATGTCGGTCTTACATCTGGCTTCTACAAATAAGTAACGAAATTCAAGTTTTTTTCAGATATAATTCATAGGACTTGATTTGTGTTCAAATTCGTAATTCTTAATTTAATATGACAACAAATCAACCGCTAATCGGCTACCCTAAATATTTATTTTTTCTAACCTCCGTGTATAGCTATAATTTCACTCAATTCTGTAACATTTATTAAAATCCTTATTATAATAATTCCATCTCATTATATATTTCCACCACCCTGTATATGCAACTGCTCATGTACCACGCATAATATTTTTTAACATTTTTGAACCACCCGGTAAACCATTCTGTATATGCCACAGCATCTTTTTGTTTATGAAATTTTTAACTATCTTCTGTAACTATAATTCTACTCCGACCTATATTTCAATCATCATATATATGGAACTGTTCGTGGGCTACTCTATAAATCATTTCCTTTTCTAACATTTTTTATCATCATCCTGTATATCTATAATTAATCTCACCCTATATTTCATCTTCCTTATATATACAACTGCTTATGGGTTCCGAAATGTTGCATTTCCATTTCAGCCACTCTATATATGCATCTCTGGATAATATTTTTTGCACCACCCTGTATAACTGTAATTCTACTGCACGTTATATTCCAAGAACCCTGTAAATTCAACCGCTAATGGGCTTCCCTATATAATTATTTTATTAGTTATAATTGCACTCTACTCTATATTTTAAACATCCTATATATGCAACTGCTTATGTGCCACAAACGAAAAAAATGCTTTTGAACATATCTGGAATCGCCCCGTATAATTATAGTATACAACGATTACTTTACCACTAAACAATAACAACGCTTGCATGCCACTTCCAGTAGTACATGCTCTCAGTATATAACAGCATTGGTCCTTCTATATATAATTACTCAATGTTTTGAGTCTGGCGGCGGCGGCACATTCGGTTGTTTGGCGTTGATATTATGACGTAAATAATGAATTTTTATTATATTTTATTTAATGAATGAACCAGTATTATAAATTAATATTACCATTCTGCACTGAAGGTCGTCAGTATCGACTAAACAAAACAAAAATGAAGAAAATCGGTTGACAGACCGAGGAGAAAATGGTACCTAATCGTTTTGTCTTTGCCTATTTATTTATAGATACCTGAAACTATAAGGTCATCATACACATTGCGGTTATTTTTCTCTACGTAAAGATTGATTGTTCAAACGTAACATTCGGTCTTAGTGAAAAAATATAGTGGTAAATAATGTTATTTTTTTAAATATTACGAATAATATTTGTATATACAAACAATTTTGACAACTATATGTTTTCTATAGACCCACTTATTTGTGTGTGTTTGAAATTAGCCACGATATTTGAACATTAAACAAAAAACATAAAAAACAAAGAAATTAATGTATCTCATCTGAAAACTAATATTTAGTTAGATTATTTTGGTATTTCTAGTAGAAAATGAGTTTTCTCTTCAATAAATTACTACCTACTTTTTCGAAAACTCCTACTATTGAGTTTAACTGTCCAGAAGAACATTTGCAATAACCATCGCAACATTTAAAAATTATTTAAATATATATCGTGTATTAAACAATTTTAAATGCAGTTCTTTAAATAATTCTCAACGAGTGCTGAAGGTCTTGATTCTTAATAACAAGGTGCATGGTATATGATTAAACCTCAGGCATTTAAAATGCGATCCTTGATTACTGAGTATGGTAAACTCCTATCGTATGTCATTGTCTATAGTAAATTATGTAATTTGACTTTTACATAATTCTTGTTTAACCCGATTTGAAATTAACTTGTTAAATCATAGTACCTACAATTATATAGATGTTTTCACTTCTTAATTAATCTTAGTACGTCTTCTGCTTGTATTTGACAGGGTCATACTACCTAAATATTTTTAAAGGTTAT
Source organism: Octodonta nipae (assembly GCA_034190945.1). NCBI lineage: Eukaryota > Metazoa > Arthropoda > Insecta > Coleoptera > Chrysomelidae > Octodonta > Octodonta nipae. The sequence goes on along the minus strand of CM067221.1, from coordinate 45,250,257 downwards.
GTGAAATAATTTATTAAAAAAACTCGCAATATGCTATTAGATATTTCAAAACTAACTTTAAAAGTACTTTATAATGGACTCATTTTTTTACTTATCAGTTCCAAATGAAGAAAAACACCACTCTGTAAAGAAGAAACTAAAAACACCCTGTAGAAGTAAATCCAAATCAAGCATTCAACTAATATGAGATAAATGAAACTTACTGCAATAGAATTAACAAAAATATATTGTATTACTATTCATCTTCTGTGGGACACGAAACCGACTGAATCGTTATTCCTTTAACACCGTTGCCACCGCGGTTGCCTTCTGATTGAGTATGCCGTATGTCGCAAGCTATCTACTAAAATAATCCATGACGACACAGACATGGGGAATGGACCAGCCACATCTACATCTATATGTATTCTTTCAAATGGAACGCGATGGTTTGGAATCTTAATTTCATCATTTATTACTTTCATGTCTGATTCTATAATCCGTATTTTCTGATTGCTTCGTTGCCTTGTGTTACTGATTGCATTAGTTGCTGAATTGTTCCTTGTGCATTTTTGAATCATCTTGCCGTTTTTTTTTTTTATATATTAAGTTCACCTTGTCTCTTTAAGTCAGTCTGTTCCTGTTTTTCTTCAAATTCCAAAAATAACCTTTCGCCAGAGTCTGTTGGTTTACAACCATAGTTTTAACAAGCTTTAGCTGTTTTTCACTCATAGTAGAAAAATGGTGTTGCTGTGTATCTTTCATGGTGGTTACAAGGTGATTCTGATGTTCCAGAGATCCCATTGCACTAACCTTAGTTCGATTTCTTCTCTAATTGCATCTCCTTTTTGTCACGTTTTTCCAGGATCTGATTTATTTTCTCATCCAGCTTACCAGTAACTTGTTTCAACATTTTCTTGCTAATCTCGTCCTTTTCCCGCAGCCATACTTCTGGCAGTTGACATAAATAAATTGAAATTTTAAACTCCACTTAATCCAACTTCCGCCACTACTATTATAGACCTGCTGTGGGTTCAAAAACAATCTTATTTATTTCCACACCAAAAAATCACAATTAAAAACACACAACTTTCCTCAGACTAAGCGAGATGTGTCAAAGGTACATCAGCTGTTCTATTCTGCTCCTGTCGGGCGGCCGCATTTATAATCCATCTCAATTGCTCCTGAAGACTACCGTTCAAAACTAGAAACTTTCGTCCATCTTTTTATATTCATAATTGTACACACTGGAAATGCGTTTTCTTTTCTAAACGATTGTTTGTTCTGTTTTTATTACGGTGAATAATTTCGAAACAATTCCTATATTATGTCAAATGAAACATTGTAACAGTATACTTAGATGTGCTTATATACAGCTTGTTAATGACCGCTTTACCGTGAATAAAATATCAAAGGTCGAAAACCTTCTACTAATTAACTCTATAATTATACAAAGTTAATAGAACAATGATTCCATCAAATTTAACCCGTCATATTCGTTTTTGTGGTTAATTTTCTGTTCACTGGATTGGCATTACATTAATTAAAATAGATATGTTTATTATAAAAAAAATGTATATATAATAATTTTACAAATTGATAAATTTTTGGCGTTTCTTTCTAAAAAGTTGCTGCAATTTTTCGGTACTATCAATATTTGAGTTGGGCAAAATACTAAATTTCTTTCAAATAATAAAATAACAGTGCTTTGTTCAAGTTGGCAAGGTTATCTTCAGAAGTTCGTGTGGTGGTTCTAGATACGACTTTTAGAGTATCCCCAACGGATGATTTAGATGATACGGTTTTAGTAACAATGCTGGTTCAAGCAATATGTAATAAAACCAAGAACCTTTAGTGGATCAATAGATATAAACGCCTCTCAATAAAATCACCAATTAACACTAACCTTTTGTCGAAGCCCTGAAATCTAACCTTGGTTCTCCTGTCTTTTGAGACTAATCTCCATCTCGCTGGTAGCAACGGTTGTACTGCTTTGTAATGTCCTTATACTAAAATCTGGACGGTACACGTGACGCACAAAAATATGGCGAAGAACATTGTTGGTCGATTGAACAAACAAAAGAACATTTTCCTAAACACAAAAGAAACCATTACAGCGCTTCCGTAGGAGAATCAAAATACGGTAAGTAACTCACGAAATCGTAACACAATTAAAAACCAAATAAATGCATCTGTATGGTATGGAATTCAAGAACCAAGTTACACAGTTTGTCTTCTTTAGACGCGACGGAAAGGTGCAAAAGTTTAAAAATCAATTAACTAATTCAATCAACTTTAAACAATGACAATAAACGGGGACGCAACAACTTTGTTTATCTGCCAAAATAAGATGAAAGAAATTCTGATGTTCTAGATATCCCATTAATATCGTAAGGGAAAACCATTGAAAACGGGGTCTCATTTAGACCCTGGAACCTTGAAACGTTGAAGTATATACAGACTTTCCAGCAATTATTGACAAGTACTCTAGTCATAGATGGTGTTTACACTCTGAAACACAGCCAGAAGGTGACCATAGGAACTCCTCAACTACACAACATACTAACATTGTATTAAATACATTAAAAAAAGAAAGCGAAGTTGCCTTCATATGTTGACCCTAAAATTTCAATTTCTTACATTGGGGGTTCCCGAGATATGGCTGCCCCAAAAATGTATTTTTGTTGTCCGTGCCTGTATGCGTCTCTCCGCTAGCTTTTATACGGTCAATATGAGAGCCCAAAATAAGACAATCAGACAAAAAACAAAGGGCCCTGGCCCATAAATTTCGACTCCGGGTGGATAAGACAAATTCGAAGTAAACTCTATAGAACAATGATTCACGCTTTTTAAAATCAATTGCGCAAGAAAATTCTAATTAGCATTCATTTGGATTTTAGTGGATCTTAGTCGATTTAAGTTAAATTTACCAGTTTCTTTTAATGTTTTTCTTAGGGAATAACACCTCATTGAGAAAAATCCAAAGGTTTCAAAGTATTATTCTGAATTCCTTGTTAATGACATCAAAATCATAATACATAAATGTGAAACTGAAAGCTATCGTTTGTCATGTAAAATTGTCAGAGTACAGGAATTAATAAAACACTGTATGAGAGTGAAAGAATAACAATTAAAAGTGTCCTTGATGGAAACAATTACCCTACAAAGTTCATCAACAGAATTAATACAAGACAAACATAGAGAATGAACACCAAACTTCTCGAAGCAACGTTAGAACTCAAGAAAACTACATTGTACTAACAACTATACCATATACAAAGAGTCGTTTAGAAAGACTGAAGAGAATAAAAAACAGATTTTATGTCAAAACAACATCCAAAACAATAAATATACTAAAATCAATTATATCGAAAGTAAAACCGACAAACACAACTCAAAATTCGATAAATTGCATTTACAAAATTTACATCTAGACCTCTAAATGTACGAATATATGAACATAACAATTATATGACGAGAAAATTTGACTTCGAGAAGTTTAATTTTTTTGTCATGCTTGGAATCTATTTGACAATTCAACAATACTATACAAAGAAGAACACAAAACGAAAATTAAAAGAGATTGCTTAATTCTGTTAAATAAAGACGATCGTATCGCTTCTACTTCCGTAGAACAGCCCTATATCGGGATAGTTGAAAATATTTTCCTAGGTTTTCCCTTATGACGTTACTGGGATCACTGAATCAACAGGATTATATGATCGCTTGTGTACAACAACAATAAAAAGCAGCATGACTATTATATACGATCTGTGGAATTTTTTGTGCTATCCTGTATGCCGTAAAAATAACAATTTTTAGTCAGATTTTAATACCATTGACAACAAAAATCCAAATAAGATTTTTTGGGTATATAGCCTTTTTTCCTCAATGTAGTGTTATTCCCGAAGCACACCATTAAAAGAAATTGGAAAATACCACAAATAATCAGAAAACAATTGAAAATGCAAGCTTATTTATTGATGCAACTAACTAAAAAAATTATGATATCAATTATTAAAGATTATTCACTACCTATACCTTTTAGGGACCTCTAATAATCTACAACTATTTACGATTAATTATTAACTAATTTTGCAGTTTCACTTAATTGTAAATAAAATTATTAATAATTTTAAAAGGCACTATATATGGAATACCCATCTAGCAAAAAGCGTTGACATTGTACATTTCAAAAACTTATATTAGTTGAGTTTATACTCTGAATTGTTTTCACCTGTTATTTGTGTGTAGATAACAATGAAAAAAAAAGTTTTAAATTTAATACCCGATATTTATCAATTTGGTGTTAGAATTAAATAAAATTAACTTAAATTATTTAGGGTTACGAAGTGTGGAGAGAATGCAAAAAAATATTCAAACGGCTTATAAATTGTTAATTGGAAAAAATGAAAAGGGAAACATCATCAAAATAAAACTCAAGGTTAATAAAGTGAAAAACGTGTACAGAATTGAGTTGATTATTAGACCAATCAGAGCAAAAATTAATTTAGTAAAAAATACTATTCAGCCATCACATTAACTTCCAAGCGATATTAGTTGAGTTTTTTACTTTTTATATTTCAAGAAAACGTTTTTTTTTTCTTATCTGTTTATAAAATCAAAATAATAAACTAAATTGTTTTCATGAAAATAGGGAGAAATCATTAGTAAGAAAAACAAAAAAATACTGATATTTGTGTGTAGATAGAGTTCTAGTAATTTACAAAGTGAAAAAAGGCGCTACCGGTTTATTAGTTTTTGAACAATCGTGATATAAAAAAGTTTTAAATTTAAATTGAACCCACGATATTTATAACAATTTGCAAACATGACAAAAAATGGGCGAGCGTTGAATTCCAAGGAGTGGAATTAAATAAAATTATCATCGTTTTAATATTTAAATTAATTTACCTCTCTCCTCCGGGTAAACCCAAAATCCACAAATTACAATTCGAAACCATTTAAATATAAAATATATTAATAAAAGTATGATATAATAAAATCGAACAAATCACTCTGTATAGAAGTTTTTTTAAGATTAAATTCTTTCAATTGGACAAATCGATAATAATTATTGTTAGTTCCCCTCAAACCGTGTTCCCCCGCTAAAATATTCAATTTTGGTCACAAGTTGCTTATAAATTAGAGGCGTTGCGATATCTCTACTTTCAACAAAAAATAATGTCGCTGGAGACACACCAAGAATAGTGGAAAAACTTGCAATTATTCAAAAACAAAAGCGCCTGGGGAGTAAATATCAATTACTATCAATTCCCACAAATATCATCAAAAGAAAACTCAATTTTTTGTTTTCTCTGTTACTAAAGATCTTATTATCCTGGGCTCATAAATCTTTCGATGATTATTTTCAAAAAACGTAAAACGTAAATGAAAAATGAACAACAGAATTGAGTTGATTATTCTCGAAATTTAAAGAAAAACAAGAACAAACTGAATTAAAAAGAAAAATAAATCCCAAGTATTAGAAGAAAAAAGACAACAGCAATTTGAACAATTAATGCAAATAGTTACACAAGTTAATGAAGCAGTTAATCACAGAATGTAGATGACATCGATTCCATCCAAAGCCAGGTAAAAGTTGAAATCACTGCCATCCAAAACAAAGTGGAAACAAAAAATAAAAAATTGCAACAAGATTTACAGAGAGAGAAATACCAGAACACCGTGAGTACCAAAGGTTCCTTTAGCAAACCACCCACATTTGACGGTAACTCATCTTGGCCTATGTACAAACGTAAATTGAAGTCATGGCTTGCAGCTAATGGGTGGAATAACCAAGAAAAATCTCATTAGGGCTCCTCCAGGTAAAGCAAGTGCAACTCAGTGGAAAAGCACAAAAATCCGGAGAGAGTGTACAAGAATTCGAAATAGAGATGAGAAGATTATTACACCTGTCACCCAGATCTACTAGAGGCAACTAAAGATCAATTGGCCACACGGAGTTTTATAAATGGCATCAGAGAGAGACATTGAAGTGCAAAGGAATCTAAGGCTTAGTGGCATCAAGAAGAGTAACGAAGAGTCAGAGTCACAATTTCAACCGCTGCTGACAGGCATGAAAAAACTGCTAGAACGGTCACAAAGAACTGGCACCAGAGGAGCATATTACCGTTGTGGACCTTCAACGTGACTGCAAAGTAAGGCTACCAGACCGATTAATCCTCCCCAAAACAGTATACATCCGGGGATTTTGTCGCAATAGCAGCAGCCTAGTCATAAGGGGCACCATCAATGTCCGAGCAATCACCATCACTCTTGACACCGGCGCCGATGTGTCCATTGCTAGGTCCGGAGTATTGAGGTCATCCGAACTCCGGCCAACTAACAACAACATCCAACTAAAAACAGTCATCGGCGAGTCCATGTCAATACAGGACGAGTCTGATAAAGTTGTACAGATAGGGGACAACAGAATCCGGCATATGGTCGTGGTAACAGATATTGAGGATGATTATATACAGGGTATGGACTTAACTAGCCAGCATTCAGCTCATGACTACTTAGGTGGACGGGCTATAGTTAAGTATACCAATTAGAGTCGTGCACATGTCCAAGAACGACTTCAGAATTGCCAATGGTCAAGAGATAGCTTGTTTCGAGCCAGGAGACCTTCATCAATTGCGAAGAAGTGTACCAAATCTCGGTGAAGGAGACAGGGCACAGTAAAAAGTTTCTACAACAGTTTGCTGACCATTTGATACATCTTACACCAGAAGAACAGAAGAAGGCCAAACGCTTTATCGCAAATCACTGGCAAATTTTTAACAGTTAAGATGGAACCACCGGTCGTACAAACATCATCCAGCACCGAATAGATACCGGGAAGGGTCAACCCATCAGAATATAACCTAGGCGACTACCATTAGGGCAATAAAAGGCAGTTGAGGAAAACATCGAGTCCATGTTGCAAAATGGAATTATTGAGTCATCCATCAGCCCATGGCCTGCTCCAGTTGTGTTAGTTAAAAAAAATGGAACCAGACGACTTTTGCGTGGTTTACAGAAAGTTGAATGACGTTATGAAGAGAGACTGAATCGATGACACTCTGACCACACTAGCAGGCTCCCGTTGGTTCTCCACACTAGACCTAAAGAGTGGATATTGGCAGGTTGGACTACACGAAAACTACAGAGAGAAGACAGCGTTTTCCACCAGTAAAGGACAGTTTCAGTTCACGGTCATGCCCTTTGGGTTATGTAATGCTCCGGCCATATTTGAGAGGCTGATGGAGTGTGCATTGAGCGTGTTGACGTGGATAACGTGCTTAGTATACCTCGATGACATCCTTGTCCGTGGTCATACATTCGACAAACATCTGAAGAACCTGGGCGAAGTATTTTCCAGGATTAAGAATGCCAACCTGAAGCTCAACCCGAAAAAAAAACGTAACTTTTTGGGGCTCTGCTCCTACAGACGCTTTGTTGTGTTGGAATCCGGAATGCGAAACATCATTCAGGCGACTAAAGGCGGCACTATGTTCCAGCCCAATCCTAGCGTTTCCTATACAGTCCGGCAAGTTCATCTTAGATACCGACGCCACGAACACAGATTTGGGGGCCGTCCTATCCCAGGTGAAGAGTGGGTGATCGAGTACTACTGCCGTGGACTCTCGAAACCGGAAAGAAATTATTGAGCTATCAGAAAAGAACTTCTTGCAATAATAAGGGCTGTAGACCATTACCACAAATACCTCTATGGTAGACATTTCCTAATCCGAATAGATCGTGCCGCCCTCAAATGGCTGCTGGACATAAAGACACCGGAAGGACAACTGACCAGGTGGATGGACCAATTACAGCAATACAATTTCGTCGAACACCGCGCCGGTCGTTTGCATAATAATGCCGATGCTCTGTCAAGAAGACCCTGTAGAGTAGAATGCGGACAATGTCTGAAGACGGAACAGCGAGAGGGTATCTGCATCCGACAGATCCGAGTGCAGACCAATTTATACTGAACAACGGAACAGTGCATCCAGTACCAAATGGCTGATCCAGACATTGACTCAAACCTGTCACTTAAAAAGACAGGGGCCCAATGGGACTCTCTAACAGTAGAGAACGGAATATTAAAAAGAATTTAGGAAAGCATTGACGGCCGAGAATTCAAGTCCCAAAAAAAAGGTAGCAGCCGTCCTGACCGAAGTGCATGATGGGATTACCGGAGGTCATTTGGACATGAATAAAACTTTGGACAAAATACGCCAACCGTACTACTGGGTAAACTACTTCGAAGACGTCAAAGCTTGGTGCCAGAAATCTGACACCTGTGCAGACAGTAAGAGCCCGAAGACCCGGACCAAGAGCAGAAACCAGCAGTATAATGTGGGCGTTCCATTTGAAAGAATTGCCATTGATGTAGCCGGTCCATTTCCCGAATCCGAGAAAGGAAACAAATACATTTTGGTTGCAAAGGATTACTTCAGCAAATGGCCTGAAGCATACGCTATACCATATCAAGAGGTAACCACGGTAGGGACGGTGCTGGTAGAACAGCTATTCAGCGGGTTTGGCGTCCCGTTGGAATTACATTCAGACCAAGGGCGTAACTACGAACCGCATGTGTTCCAGAAGGTCTGTACGATGTTGGAAATCAAGAACACGAGAACAACATCATTGCATTCAACAGGACCTTGGGACAACATCTAACCAAAGTCGTCAGCAACAACTAGCGTGATTGAGATGAGCATATTCACCTATTCCTTTTAGCTCATCGCTCAGACGTACATAACAGTACAGGTCTGACTCCAGGGTACTATTCGGAAAAGAGCTGAGATTACCTTGCAATTTGGCGTTTGGTTCCCCAGAAGAATAGGCCCAAAAAATCAACGATTATGCCAGCATGTTATGTCAACTCCGACTTAACATGCTGGTAATACGCGAACTAGCGCGAACACAGATGTTGGCCACCAGTGATCGGAAGCAAATTCAGTCGGGTTCCAAGAAAGAGACAAGGTTTGGCTATACAACGCCCAGAGGGGCAAAGGCAAGTCTCCAGAGCTTACACTCCCGTCTGGGATGATCCATAACAGGTGGTCAAGAGGATCAATGATATTGTCTATCGTATTCTTCGGAACCCAAGAGCTAAGATGAAGGTGGTTCATTTAGATCGACGCGATCTCTACCATGTAGAGAATATTTCCGATCGGGATAATCAGAATTACAGGAGGGGCAGTGTTATACAATTTATATTCGGCGCCGCTGGAGACACCTCCCACATTAGTCATTCCGATGAAAATAAAACATTAACCGTCTGACATAATAATAATTTGGTCAAGTGCGAGTTGGGCTCGCATACTTAGGGTTCCGTACCACCTTCAAGATTCGAATATTCCAGTTTCAGACAAGCAGGGAATGAGTGCATTTTCTTATACTTACCCTTATATCTTTTAAAGGAACCGTTTTAAATTTATAAAAAATGTACACTTTGATTTTCCACACATAGACTTTTTATTTTATCTGCTTTAGGATTCGCTTGATTTTTATCACAATACATATGTATTTAATTTTCTAATTTGGCCCCCAAAAAGTAACATTAGAGTTTTATTTTACTAATAAACTTTCAGAAATGCCTTTTATAATGTACTGTCTGAGTTTTGAGGCTCTGTAGATTGGAAGAAAAACGGCAAAATAGGTCAAAGTTTAAATTATAAATTATTAAATCTGTTATTCAAATTATTTAAAAATATAAATAAAATATATTTTTCAAATTTTAAATAGTGTAGTTTCTAAAGTGTGAATTAAGTCGATGTTTAATATTTTTAATATATTTTATACAAATGATTTAAAAATATGGTATATTTGTAATTCACATAATGAGCCTTTTATCTGATATATTACATGATGCGTTTGAAAATTGCATCTTTATTTTCCATTTAATTGTATAATTTGTCCCTAAAATTAGTATGGGGGTTTTCTAGTAATTTATTTTCCGTTTAATTCTATTATTTGGAATCCAAATAATAGAATTAGGTATTTTTTTCATATTTTTCCTATAAACAAAAAAAATTAGGTCTTAGAGTTTTGGGAATAACGGGGAGAATGGGTAATTTTTTAAAATATTTTTTTAATATATTTTAAAGTATTCATTTTAAAAAAATTTAAAAAAATATATTTGTACCTATTTGTCATAATGAGCCCTGGGATTTGATATATGACATGACCCATTAGAAACAATTATAATTTTTTATTTTCCATTTAATTCTATAATTTGCCCCCCAAAATGAATATTAGGGGTTTCTTCTTATTTTTCCAGTAAAGTTCAGGTGAGGGGCTATACTTCCAGTTTTTCAAAATTTTTCAGGTTATGGTTTCGGAGATAAGGGGGAATGGGTAAAATTTGTTATATTTTTTTTCAATATCTTTTAATTAATTTATTTTATAAATATGGAAAAATATATTTGTTTTCTTCATCATGAGCCCTTTTATTTGATATATAACATGCTGGGTTAGAAACAATTTTAATTTTATATTTTCCATTTAATTCTATAATTTGCCCCCCAAAAAAATATTAGGGGTTTTTCCTTATTTTTCCAGTAAAGTTCAGGTGAGGGGCTATACCTCCATTGCTTTTTCAAAATTTTCCAGCTTATTGTTTCGGAGATAGGAGGGGGATGGATAAAATTTTTTATATTTTTGTTAATATCTTTTAATTAATTTATTTTAAAAATATGAAAAAAAAATATATTTGTTTTCGTCATAATGAGCCCTTTCATTTGATATATAACATGATGGGTTAGAAATAATTTTAATTTTAATTTTCCATTTAATTCTATAATTTGCCCCCCCCAAAAAATAAATTTTAGGGGTTTCTCCTTAATTTTCCACTAAAGTTCAGGTGAGGGGCTATACCTCCATCGTTTTTTCAAAATTTTCCAGCTTATGGTTTCGGAGATAGGGGGGGATGGGTAAAATTTTTTATATTTTTGTTAATATCTTTTAATTAATTATTTGGCCACTGTTTTTGTGACTTTTCATTCGTAGACAGTTACACATAGTTTCCCACAGTAATTCTAAAAATGTATTCCGAAAATTTTTTGATATAAAAACATTTTAAGTTTTAAGTTTACCTGAGCAAGGTGTCATGTCCAGGACCCCATTCTTCAAGCACTTAACGTTGTCAATCGATTTGTTGAAAGCCTCACAAAAACACTTATTTTCTTCTATACTATAATTGAAATTTTCTGCGGACCCTACAAATCTGTAACCCAAAAGGCCCTTTACAGTTTCATCTTTATCATACTCCAGTTTCATAACCCTGGAAAGAAAATGAAATGAATACATAACGGATTTCTATGTATAGAGAAAAAGAGAAAAGTTTATTTGTTCATTTTATGGGTCTTTCGCTGGAGCTAGTTGATTTAATTTTAGTAATATTTTAATAGACAAAAAATTTTATGAAAAGTATATACCAAGTTTTATATTAAAATTATAAGGTAGCATTTATCAATACATGTTAGGTATAATATATCGGGTATACAAAGTGAAATAAGTGTGAAATTTTGTATATACCGGGTGAGCCAATCAAAATTTCATATATCTTTCGATTATAAAAAATCACTCGGATCATTCAATTTTTGTATTACAGGAAAATATTTTACATAATTCATCAGTCTTGTCACTTCAACCCCCCTCGTGTCAATTGTAACCTCAAAATCTTAAATGAGAATAGTGGTCAAGCAGTACCTAAGTTTAATGGTAATCAAAATCTGTGTTCAAATTTGATACAGCTATTTATGACAAAATAAGGGAAGAGTAATGAAAAAAGATTTCTCTTATGCTCGAATAAGAAAATCTTAAAACGTCTTGATTGTTATTTCCAAAAAGAAATCTTTCTTAAATAATGTTCAACCTCATCACTTCAACCACCCACAGGGGTGAGCTTCAACCATTAAACTAAAATGGAATTAGACCTCATTATAATGATCACCAAATTCTATTTTCAACAAATCAAACATAAAAATTAGGAAAAACAATTCTCATGGTAGATGTGCGAATAGCGTAGCAAAGGTAGGTATTTAATGAAATGAATCAAGATAAAAATGTTACCGAAAACACCTATTTGGAATTGCCACAAAGTTTAGGGCGACAGGATGAGTGACAAATTGAAAACATATGGCATCAAATCGAAAGAAAGTAGGACACGAAGCAGTGGAAGTTACTCTTTTGGATCACGTCAATATGGACCCTACATTCTCTGAGAGTGATAGGTCTACCTCAAATATTCTCCTCGAATTTACTACTCTACTAACATATTCGTATGAAAAAATTTTCAAAATTATTTTAAATACCTATTTTTCATTATTTTTTAAGGAAAAATAATCAAGGATCTCCTCTCCTATTTTTTATTTTATGAGATTTAATGTGACTTGTATGGTGGGGGGGTTATCCCCCTATCCTTCCTTTGAACCGCCATTGCATGGACGATGATGATATATAATGAGAACCAGCTAGAAGCAGCAAAAAACAGAATTCTTAGAGCGATATTATGTGAACAAGGCAAGAACAGCACCACACAACAATACAAAATGTGAGAATTACCACACTATACAGGGTGTTTTGTAGGAGATTTGCCAAACTTGGAGGGCGGATGGGTAGGCTTATGTGTCATATTATGTAGCCCATATAACATCTAGATAGCCTACGGTTTTTATTACTTTAATTTTTTTTTCTTAATTCCTAGATTTTTTCATATAAACTTTTGTAACTTTTATATTTTTCACTGTATCTTCACCAAATAAACTTCAATCTAATCTATGATGTTTGTTTTCTCTTCTGCATTCAATATTTGACACAAATAATTGATTGAAAAAATGAGTCCACAAATGACGAGATTCTATAAAGAAGTCATTGAGTTAAACAATTTATCACATTACAAAAAAAATTAAGAAGCACATCAAGAACTTCAACTGCTTACAAAAACTTTTGTACTTCAACACCTTTCCAATGATATATCACACGTATTAAAAAGTAATCAGTATAATAATAAAATTTGGGATTGTAACTAACAAGGTGAAAACTACAGAAAACAAAACATACACCAAATTGCAATAATTTGTTATACATTTTGTTCAAACCGGCTTCTACCGCTACGGATGCAATCACGACACCTTTTTCTGACTGCTACAGTGCTAATCACTAGTCGCATCTCATCCAACATTCTTTCAAAAGCCACATTTATTCTTCTTCTCTTAACTACTTCTTGCTTCTGCGTCAGGTCTGGGGAATGCGTTTAGGAATGAATTATCGATGAGCTCTCTGACAGTTCGCCCCCTATTATTTGGTGGACAGCCATGTCTTTTCAATATTTCTGTTCTGCCTTCCAATGGGATTTCATCTAATAAGATCGTCCATCCCGCATTTTTTGGAACGCAACATCTTTCCCGTAACTGCTCCTTGTAAATGACTTGCCTTAACTTCTATCTTGTAAATGACTTGAATGTTAAATGAACGATTTATCGATCTTATTAGATGAAATCGTATTGGAAGACAGACCTATTTTAAAAAAGTTGACTGTTCAGCACGTTATAGACGAACTGTCAGAGAGCTCCTGGACAATTCATTCCCAAACGCGTGGATTGAGAGAACTGGTCCTATATTCTGGCCTCCAAGGTCACCAGACCTGACTTCCTTTGATTATTTTATATGGTGACAAGTCAAGCAACTCGTTTATTAGAGAAAATAGTAACCAAGGACCAGTTAAGAGAAATAATAAATGTTGCTTTTGAAACAATGTGGGATGAGCAGTCAGAAAAAGGTATCGCGATTGCATCCGTAGCGGTATAAGCCGATTTGAACAAAATTTATAACAAAATTATGCCAACTTGATGTATTTTTATTTTTTGTAATTCTAACCTTGTAAGTTACAATCTGAAATTTTATTATGATACTGATTACTTTCCAATACGTGTGATATATATCATTGGAAAGGGGTTGAAGTAGAGAAGTTTTTGTAAGCATTCGAAGTTATCGATGTGCTTCTTAATTTTTTTTGTAATGTCATAGATTGTTTTACTTAATTACTTTTTTATGGAACCTCGCCATTTGTGGATTCATATCATTTTTTCAACCAATTATTTGTGTTAAATATCGAATGCAGATGAGCAAACAAACATCATAGATTAGATTTAAGTTTAGCCTACCTATCCGCCCTCCATGTTTGGCGAACCTTCTACAAAACACCCTGTATAACCAGCCAAAACTTAAGGTGGGCCTATTATGTTAACAGCTATGATCAACGTATGGTCAAGGTGATATGGGAAGAGACCCAGACAGGAAAGAAACTTCTTGGAAGACCAAGGATGTGGTAAAGCGATAACATTGCCAGGGATTTACGGATCCTAAATAAAAATCAATCAGAGAAACTAACAACCGAACGAAGCATGAATAGTCAAGTTGTAAAGTGAGCGAAAATTTAGTACCGAGTTATCGTGCTACTGAAAGAGAAAAAGTACATCGAGTACTCTCCATTTGAGATCTCTGTTTAGGAAGGGCAACCAACTCATGAAGGTTCATAACTGGAAACAATGGATAGTAAAATCTCGAAAAGTTAGTAGTATCATAAATGATTTGATAGGTTTTTGTTAACCTACTAATTATTTCGGGTGATTTCTCTCATAGGAATCACAGGGAAACGGCGAACGCACAAATCCCAATTTGGGGTCTGTGTGAGCTCGTTTTTTCTAAAACTCCTGGATATCGTTATTCAACGCCCTATATAATTCAGACATAGAAGAAGACAGAAGGACCATACTCGACTTTTTTTCTATAACTCTCTGAATTATTTCAATTAGGTATTCCCGTCAGATTGCCAAGATTCTAATGCATTGGTATGTTCTGATATACTTTAGCATTCAGGATATACCATCAACATTTAGAAAAGTTGAATCTCGAATCCCTAGATGGTCATTTAATACTTCTTCTGTCCACATTATTTACCTACTCTGAAGGACGTTGCCCAAATAGATTCTTATCAACAATATCGCACATTCTGGTAACAAATAGTCTTGCAGAAGACCTCTCTCGAGACGATCTCCTGGAGAATTATCTTTTACAACTAAATTTTGGTTGTTTCTCAAAAAGGCATTCTCAAGTAAAATAATACAGTAACAAAATATATGGCTACAAATATTTATTATCCCATACACACATTTTGTAAAATAGTTGAAACGGATTTTGTAAACTTAAAATAACCATTACCTGCAAAGATCTTCTGCAAATGATTCAAAAACCATCTCTTTAGTCACTGGATTAGGGAAAACAGTTGTTGCTCCACGTATTTTATTACATGAAGACCTTTCTCCTGACCACTTAGTTATGTACGATTGGCCCTCATATTGAGAGAGTGTAGCTGTTTCGATTTTGTTACTAACCCCAGATTTTATTGTAAATCTTCCTAAATGAGTATTATTTTTCTGAAAAATATCCCTAATTACCCAACAAACTACCACTTATTTTTATATGTTAATTAATTAATTAGTAGTGATACAAATTTCTGGCTTCGGATCATCCTACAGGTCCCTATGGACATATGTTTCCCTATATGGCACCGCTGGAAATCGGTTTTTCTTGGATAACTTTTAAATTAGTTATTTTAATTCAATAAAAATTTAATGTGTTAGATTCTCATAGGGACTTCTGACAAGTGCCCTTGAAACCACGGTCTTTACACCATTCTTGAAACAAAATTAGCTTTTTAGTTTACCAGGAGCGGACCAAGATTTACAACTTAATGCATATATTTTTAACACCCTCTATGATATGATAAAAGCTTTAAAATAATAAATGTGGATATCTTGAATATTAAACTAAAAAACGGTTCTCTTGCTTATTTATCAGCTCAAACGTATTATTGTTGCAAACGAAATCAGTAAAATATCCTGTATTTTAGAACTAATCATCTTCTCGCGTTGACCACACATTATATTAATTACTGTTTTTTAGATTTCGCGTTCATTGTCAGATAATTCAAAATACACCTTTACTGAGAATGAAGATTTTTACCTGATGTATGATGCATAGCCTTATGCCCTGCAGTGCTCTCGAACCAAGAAGATTTCGTCATGAAACATTTCCTAACCATACTCTGGCAAACTAGAAGGTATTTCAACAATTTGCTAACATCTAAGGGACTTTCTTCATAATTTTGGGAAAGTTTGGAAAATATGTTACTGATACAGGTGTAAGAAGAACCGTCGTACAGCCCAATTAGAGAAAATATTTTAATTGCCGTAGATGACACTCCGTTAAGGAAAAATCCTTATGCCACTACTGTTTCGCATCATCCACATCAGTTCCAGTCAACTAATATCTAGGCAGGAATTTTTTTATTGTACAATTCGTATTAACGGACCATGGAATCGACCACTTTATTTTGAGTTCCGTTGGAACACTTTTCATGATTTATAAGAATACTTAACACTTGACGCTCACATAGTCATGGACCTTTTGCACTATGGGCCAGTGTTGGAGCACCTAAATAACGTCCATCCAAAAGGACATATTGCCTGCCCTCGTCGATCTCCCAAGATAACGCCGAAACATCTCAAAAATTTCGAATATTCCGCTCAGGAATTTCAAGGAAGAATCACGTTTCATTTTGATATGACAAGGCACAATTCTGGGTTATTGTGGCTAGTATAGCAGTACGTAATTCGTTCTATATCTTTCTGCTCTTTTTCAAACATTCATTTCAACAGCACTTCAGTTTTTTTTTCTGCTATATTAGTCAAACTCCGGAGACATATATAATTACTGGCCGTAATATAGTATATATTCTCCTTTTTATTTTAGTTCACTTCTGTGATAATACTAAGTTCAGAGTTCCTATGACCTTTTTTTTTTTCATTAGTTATTCGGTCTTTTATGGTTTCCTTACTTTAGATATACATATTCATTACAGCTTCTAATTTTTACCCTTACCTTCTAGTGGATTTTCGGGCGTGACAAAAAACGCAATAAAAACGTCAGCAGCGAGTATTAGCGGATGTTTGTAGTGTGTTTCAATCCATATAAAAATTTCAAAAATGTGTCTCCACTTTTAGTCTTTCCTTGGGTAGTATTTTATTTCCTACCTATCCACCAATCTAACAGATAAAATCAAAACGGTTAGGACTATCCCTATCCGCCACCCGGGAACGCGTCCGATGGGAGACAGACAACTCCACACAGAATTCTTTCCAGGGTGTTAAAAATTTAGGCATTAGTCTGCTCCTGATAAAGTACAAATGCTAATTATGTTTCAGGGGCAGTATTGTAATATCTACCACATTAAATTTTTAGTAGAGTGTATTAAGTAATTTAATTTCTTCAAGAAAAACGTAGTTCCAGCGGCGTAGATATACATCTCCGTAGGGGGCGGGGGGGACCTGTTGGGATACCTTCTACAGGAACTTCTCATATTTTTTTTTCATATTCCACCTGAAGCCGAGAGTTTTCCACATTTTAACGGTTTCCGTGTACATAATCTATACTATTATAAAATTGTAAGTTTTCTGTTTGCTTGTTTGTTTGTCTGTTTGTTTGTTTGTTTGTTTGTTTGTTTGTTTGTTTGTTCGGGCATCACGTAAGAACTACTGAACTGATTTTGCTGAATCTTTTTTGTTGCAAAGCCTAGTTTGACTAAACTGGTAAACATATTATCTCCCTAAATTGACAGAAACGGTAGATATAGCTAAAAAACTTCTACCATGTTGAATAATACAATTACTCAATTGGTTCCACCGTACGCACAAAATATTAGATACTGACATCAGTTTAGCTTTTATTCAAAATTCGGAATGTGCCAATGTAATATGTTTCGATATAACAAAAATCAACTGATATAACGAGCGTCATTTTACAGGATGTTCTGTATATACGAAACTTAGAGCGGAGTAGAATTAAATGGATTTAAAGTAATCTAAAAAAAGTTATATTTGGCGTCCTATAAGCAGCTGCATATATGCAATGTGATTGAAATAAGGGAGAGTGGAATTATTTATACGCGTGGTCTAAAAAAAGTTATATTGAGTGGGTCATAAACAGCTGCGTATACCAAGTGGTTGAAAAAAGGTCGAATATTTATACAGTTTGGATAAAAAATCTTATATAAAATCTATAACTAATGAAAAAAATTTGTTATGTAATTATAGTTTATGTTGTGGTTAAAAACTGGTTTTATATCCACAAGCAGTTGCATATATAGGATAGGTGAAATATGTTGCAGAGTATAATTACAGCTATATAGGTGGGTTTAAAAAATAAAGTAGTGCAATGATATACAAGCTGTTCCATTTACCGGATGGTTGAAATATAGGGTGGGATAGGATTCTATGGATACAGGGTGGCAAATAAGTAGTTGCATATAAAAGGTTGTTGAAATATAGGGTGGTGTAGGGTTATAATTATAGAGGTTGGGTAAAAAAGATAGAAAATTTTTGTTATATAGCAGTTGCATATATGGAGTATCTGAAACATGGGGCGCAGTAAAGTTATAGTTATATAGTGTGATTCAAACAAGGTTAGAAAAACTTGTAAAGGAAGGTTGGTTTAAATATGTGTATTCTACTGTATGGAATATATGAGAAGCAAGATTATAGTATTAGAGTGCCTTTAAGACAATGTTAGAAAAGCGGCATATAAAGGGTGATTAAAATATAGGGTAAAGAGAAAATTGTACTTTTAAAGGTGGTTCACAAAATATCAGAAATAATTGTTATACAGCGTAGACCATAAGTAGGTGCATAGCTGAAATATAGGGTAGAGAAGAATTATAGTCAGGTGTTCAAAAAGTTGTATTGGGTGACAAATGAACGGCAGCATATACAGGATGGTTGCAATATAGGGTGAAGTAGGGTTACAGTTATTCAAAAATGTTATATGGGGTCGCCCATAAGTACTTGCAGTTTGGGTGAAAAATATTCGGATTGGTGGATTTATAGTTAAGTAGGGTGGTTAAACAAGTTATAATTTTTTTTATTTAGGATAATCCATATGTTTCATAAGTTACTTCTTTTTGCGAAAGCTTGAACATTCCGTACGTGGGTGAAACCGCGGGTAACGGCTAGTATATATAGTATGTAATAAATCTAAATAACATTATAACAAAAAGTACAAGTAAATTGTAAAATCAAAAATTTATAATGCTTTACTCTTTTTAAGAAATAGGACAGTAATAACATGTCCGATGTCGTTTCCTAGACATACCGAGGCTTTTCAATTCTAATAAAAATTGAATTAATAAACAATCTCAAGGTTTTATAATATTGTTTAATTCTTTTTCATAATCAACATCTTCACAATCTGTCCTTATGAACATTTTCCCCAGCACCTTAATAAGTCAATAACTTAGCCTCCATGCGTTCCAAAGGTTTAGCTTTGAAGCCTTCTGAGTCAGCTCTTAGTAGTAGTTTACTTAACTTTTTTTTCTTAAATATATATCTTTTGAACTTCAAGTTTTTACTCAGGTGTCTATTAATATATGAAATTTTCACTTTTCTCTTCATTTCTGTGAAATACTAATTTTAAATGGTATGACCACTAATTATTGCAGCTGCAGGCGGAACGGTTGTGTCAATATCACAGGAGTAGCAGGACGAACAGACGGTAGCTGCAGCGTAACGAGAGGAAGCATACTTGGAGGTTCAGACATATATATATATATATATATATATATATATATATAATCAGGAAAGTTTGAGGTAGGTTTACTGAGAGCTGATAGTGATTATTGATATATGGCAAATTCAAAGTCAACAGCGGAGAAGTCATTTATTGTCGCTGGCTTGTTAAAACCTGCAAGAAAAGTTCGGGAAACGGCAGGAGTTACTATGTTTGGCAATTCATGCAAACGGAAAAGAGTCCATCACGTCCAAAGAATACATGCAGAGACTGCAATGACTGTGTGTTGAAATGAGCAACCATTTCAGTTGACGGTGTTGACAGCTTCCAATATATAGTGCTTTTCATGATGGTCCATTAGTAACAATATTAGGTCCACCTACCAGCAAAGTGTCAACATTTATAGGCATAGTAATTTGATATCGGGTTGTCATTAATAGCCGGGTTATTTAAATTTTCATGTAAAAATAGTATTTTAGAATATAGTATCTATCAAATTGTGTAGCATTTGAAAATCTAATGAGAAATAAATTTTCTCGAAATTCTTAGAGGTGTACTTATCTCGAAAACAAAAACCATTTTACTAAAATCATTTTTAGACATTCTGGACAAGGGCGATGCCGGTCCTTGCTCTCTTGACTTCTGGGACACCGTGTATACATTTAGACGAAAGCGTAGCAATAAACTGAGGGGGGAAACCCTGTTAACCACAGTTAATTTTTAGGTTAGGTCAGATCTCAAAACTACTCTAGTACAATTCTCGGAAGGTGTTTTGTTGCGATATTTGAAAATAAATATTTAGCATAATGTAACATCTCAGATTTTGCATTACAGCTGTGTAGACAATCCATTTAAGTGTGATCTTAACCCATCAAACTTATTATTAATTACTCATATTAATTCCATTGGAATTACATATCATATAGGTATCCTGATTATAGCCAAATTGAACTATTTTCTACACATTTACTATTCAGTTAACATTTTTTTATCACGTCTAATGAATTACTGTGAATTTCTAATTTTTCAACTGTAATACTAATGTTGAGCGTTTGTTTTTATTGGTCGTCCATTAATTACGTAAGGTATCCTCCTTGGTGGGCACCTCCTCTCCTCCTTCCACATAAATTTTAATTAGATATGTTCATGCATTAAATACTTAAGTTTAGCATTAATAATAATTAATACCGACGTCTTTTATATATCATAGCAAGAGCCGTACAGAACACCCTTAATGAAATCTGACACTTGTTTCAAATTGAGGAATTTACAGGCATAAACAATATTTAATATTATATATGCCCGAAACTGATTTGCAATAGAAAAATTAATGGAAATAATTAAAACGTTAAGGTGACGAAAGGCAATGAGTTAACAGATAACCTGAAAAATATAGGAGTTCCATTTGAAAAAATCCAATTATCCAAGGTTAAACTTTGCAAAATGATCTGATATTGAACTGTTTCTAGCCATTATTTTGACAAAATAAGGAATAACGCCCAAACGGTTCCTTTTAGCTACCATGATACGCAAAGTCATGCTTAAATTTGACTAAATTTGACAGGAATTCAAATATGTTTTCCATTTTAAAAATGCAACATCAATATAATTCACTTTGTATATGTTATGGAATTCTCTCATCTTCCCCTGCCGACAAGGAGAAATATAAATGTAGACACAATGTACCATCCATACAGTCAAATTATTGTAATGTAAGATAACAGTGATGTTTTTTCATTCACACAGAGGAGGATACAAAAAATTATATTGATTTTTTATACATATATTATATACATACATAGTGGAGCGCCGAAAACAATATTGTATCATTTTCCAGTCTCATGTTTTTTGTCCTTGTAATTTGGGCAAGCATTTGTTTACATATCATTGAACCTAAAAAACCTCCAGCACTTCCTCCATTTTCACATATTTTTAAACCCTCAAAAAGATAATCCTTGACTTTAACTTTTACAAACAGCCCATCATTTTGACCAAAAACGGCAGGTAAAGCACTTTCTATCATGGATAGAGCTTCTGGTTGAGTCTCCTCAGCTACGTAAAAAAGGCTCTAAAATGAAAATGATGTATTAAAATTAAAAAGCAATATCTTAATAATAATAGTTATATCTGAAAAATAAACACTAGGTTTGGTACCCTAACTCCACACTCTTTTTTTTCACAATCAACGCCGATTTCTTAATTATATTTTTAATAAACTATCACTTTACTGAAGTAGTAAATAGGTTTCTCGGGCCAAATAGCTCGTTTGACCCCTTCACTTTTCAGTAAATATTCCAGTAATAGTTACACCTCAACTAGAAACTGAAGAACCACCGAAAATCTAGAGCATTATTTGATTTATCCCCCTGCCTCCGATAAATATTATATATATGTTCCTTTCTCTTTACTTCTAGAGTTCTCGAAATCATCCGTGAATGTAGGGCAACAAACACAAGGTATTCTGTAACCGAATTTCTTAGAATTTTATACTGCATTAAGTGTTTGTGTTTAGTTGTTATTAACTATGTGTTGGTTGTTTGTGTTCTCTTGTTGTATAGACTTTGGCTCTATTTCGCTTATAATTTTATTTATAGATACTTTTTGGATACTGATTTTGTATGAGATGTTCTTTAATAGTGTTTGCTTCTTTATTAACTATTTAACTGGATGAAGATATGTTATTACCCTATCATAAAGCATTTTACAAAACGCTCAAAAGATATTTCAGTACATAAAATTAACATTGGATACAATTAGGGAACTAACACGAAATATTTTCAATTTGAAGGCGATTTTTATAAACAAGATTTATGTATTGTCATAGATGTTATTTTTTACATTATGTAAATTTGACAACAAAATTTAATAAGTAGCTTCTTCGTGGTTATTATGCAGTCGTTTATTCCATGGCCCATTGATAGAATTACACAGTCTGTATCATATTGAGCAATATTTATCATAATTCTTCTTATTACATGCCAGAGGTCATCTAAATTTGCTGGGGATCTCGTAATAGATTGAGATTCTGACCTACCACATCCCATAGGTGTTCGATGGGCATAAATCAAGTGATCTTGATGCCTACTGCAGAACGCTATTGTATCACCAACATTATCCGGACTGGAATTATCATGCTGAAAGATCAGTATGGTTTGCAGTTACAATGTAAAACTTTTGGCAACACTACAATAATATTGCACCGTGCCGTCGGACTTCCCTTGGTGAGAATTAGAGAGAACCGGTTTTTAATACATATCGCTCCCCATAAAATAACTTTTTGCTGTCCAGACAAAAACTGGGTTCGCCACTGAAGGCTCAACAATTACGTTGTGGTGTCAAGGTAGCACTAGAAGATAACACCAAAAGGTAACAAAAGGATCGCAACCCCGTTCCAGCAAACCAAACCAATTTAAGGCGGAAAAATTGAGGAAACAACTATAGGAAATTATAACCAGGACTTCATGTTAAAATGGCGTGACACCCACACTTGTATATAGAAGCTAGTGATAGATATTAGAAAAAAAAAGATTTTGTAAAAGTAAAAATATTAAAGAGAAAGTTTAGTGATTTATAGAATAACTTGTTTATCTTGTTGTACTTATGACAGATCAAATAAGATCTTAAATAGAAAGTATATAATCACAAACCTAACACAAACTTTAACAGACAGTTGAACGTAGTGCTAATATGAGCAAAACATATTTTCACCTAGTAAAATAAATTGTCATCGAAGTGTTAAAGAACATCTTATACAAAATCATTATCCAAAGGGATTTATAAATAAATCTCTAATAAAAAAAGAGCGGAGTTTAACGCCACACAAGAACACAAATAACCAACACAAACACCAAACCATATTATTAGTATAACACCATATATTCCGGGTATATTCATAAAAATTAAACCCTTATGAAATAAATACAAAGTTAAAACAATCTTTAAAAAAATATTAGATTGCGATCTGTTCTGGCACAAACAAAAACGTTTAATGCACCCCAAAATTAAATCAGTCTGATATTCCACGCCTTGAAAGTATTCCTGAGAGTGATTCATACCAAAATATATAAAAAATGTGATACGCAACTGATATAATTACACTCTCTGACAAGCTATTGGATTTACAAAACATGATGGACCGCATTACATATTACGAAACCAATGGTCTTCCCAAACTCACATACGAACATGAACCTTTACATAGACAGGATTATAGTGGAAGAGGTTTTATCCTTTAAATATTTGGAAAGCATCATAAAGGGTTTATGTGACTCAAAAAGTGTAATAAAGATCAGACCGGGACCGGAGCAAGCGAGAAGAACTTTCACTAACAAGAAAAAACTGATGACGATAGCAGATCCAAAGCTATTGAAACGTGGTGAGAACAACCATTTCAAAGAAACTTCGAGGAACGAGTTACATTGTCTACTAGCTTTAGACTAACAGTGAAAAAAAAACTAGTTATTAGTTCTAACCTTAGTTTAAAACTTAAGCTATGTACTTCCCGTTGTTATATTTTTTCGGTCTTATTATATGGTAGCGAAAGTTGGACCTTGGACCCACAAATTTGAAAACGTCTAGAAGTATTCGAAATGTAATAATTAAAAATATAATGTACCCAAAAAGTAACGAACAGCGAAGTTCTAAACATACTAAACCAACAAAAAGAAATGTTGTATAATGTCAAAAAAAGAAAGACCTGCTACCTTGTACATATGGTAAGAGGAGCTAAATATGAAGTACTACGATAATCGAAGAAAAGATCCGAAGCAAACGATCAGGTCGGAAACGCTAAAACTATTAGATATGAGATTTAGGGAAATAGTTTGGCCGTATGGCAACTGACATTTTCAGAGCAACAGCATCACATACAATGTTTTTCATTTGAATCGCCAACATCCAAGGGGAAAGACGAATGAAGAAGTTTTCAATTAGTTTACTTGAGAATTTGAAACTCTCGCGTCGTTTATAAACGTTATCTCAAACTGAATGAGCCTTCAACCACATTTTAATTCGCTTCAACCATAAAATATGTTAAAAGATGTTATCAATACTTCCACACAACGACCATGTTAAATGCAAAAATCAGTTCGTGTATTAATTCTAAAGAGACTATTAATTATGAAGATTCAATTGAATATAGTTTAACATTATCAATATTGTAATACTATTAATATTAGAGGTGACCCATTCGTCCAAAAGAACCTTGATATTTACCAGAAGATACTCTTCAGCGTATTAATAGTATAAAAAATTCATGGAAATCTTTATATCGAATCTCGTCCTGAATGATATAATGTTACTAAAATAACATAACTTAAAAAAATCTCCAAAATCAGGTTTGATAAGTGAATATTTATTTTCAAATTTTGTAAATTAAATCCGCGAAATGCTACTATAATGCATTCGTTGAATATCTAATCTGATCTGCAAAATATGAATAATATGATAAAATTTAAATAAAAATCAACGGTGCATTTATCTAGAAAAATACTTAGTTTATTAGAACTGTTGTATTCACATTAACATCCAGATGAATAATTAAAACCTATGTTAGTTTCAATTATAGCAACAATTAACGTGCTTTCAGTGTATGGCAATGTTGACAACATTTTAAAATATACTCACTGACAAAGAAATCGCAACACCCATGTACATGTTTAAATTCAATATTGTTTTGGTAAAATATAGATGCAATAGTAAGGAGTAAATGCCTAAAATTTGAATAAAAAATAGCAAGGAGTTAATTTATTAAGTTGGTTAATAATGTGTTAGTTCACCGCGGTTACCTATACACTAGCCAACACGTCCTGGCATTGATTCAATAAGGTGGTCAATTTCTTCTTGAGAAACACTATCCCAAGCTATCTGTATTTCATGTCTTAGAACCTCCAAAGCCCATATATAGGTACGAAAAGCACACTTGATCAAACATACCGCTACAAAGTAGAAAAATATATTTAAGAAAACTTTTTAACCGTTTACGACGGCGCAGCGCCGTTTGGAAACGTCCGCCGAAATGAAATTTATCTCTGAAAAACGTGTTTAAATACGAAAAAACGGACCTGGTGGTGCAGTTATTGGCATTCGTAGATTTTTCTCATATATGGAACCCGTGATGGCGAGAAAATCCTCATTTCGTTTCCTACAAGTGCCTTTACTAAACTGAAGTTGTGCAGATCCTAATTCTATAAATAACTGAAATAAAATTCAAAATTTAAGCTCTGACAAGCCCTCACTCTTTGTGTAGGTACGCTTCCTTGATTGATTAATCAGCGATGGCTATTAAAAAGGATTTACAACCCTTACAGAGCCAAATATTGTGCCAATTACCGATATATCATATGACACATACAAAACAAATCTGCATTAACAACATGGCATAAATCTACCTAGAATATCAATAGAATCTAACCTAAGCTAAAATATGAAATGAAATCACCTTCAGCATATATTAGGAACAATATCAACCATATAAATATCAAAATCTATATAATAGATTCATAAATTGTTGAGCACAAAACATGTGAAATAAATACAAATAAAGAAGATAATAAGCTCAATTGACTCAGGTGGTAAGTCAAGGCTATACTGCCTCAATATCAAAGTGTTGATAATCAATGGGTACAAGTATTTACTTTTTAATAGAGCAGGAGGTAATTGCGTTATTTTGTCTTGTATTTGGCAATTTCAGCAAACCTTATTGACAGTACAAAAAAGGAGGATGCCGACGCCATTGTAATCATTTTAGCCATGCTCAAAGTGACCCCATTAGGACTATATTGGCCAAACTAATTGAGGAAATTTATTCTAAAGGCGACTTATATTAAAGTTAAAAAATAATTTTAACATTTCGTTCTTCTCCCACAAAAAGAACCGCCTATAACAACGCCAGTAGAGAAATGCATACATACTGCAGCAAATCTATAATTAACATTTAAAGAAAAAGTTCTATTATGAGCAAAGTAGGAAAAAATATATTTGGCACCAATAATTTTCAAGCTTGAGAAGATATTTCAATATTTTGTCAGAAACCCAAAGTAAACAGTGATAGTCTAACTGTAAATGCTATTATAATAACAAAGCATTATAATACTTTCACGAAAAAGAGTTAATTAAGTAACATCTGATGAAGCCACAATAAGAAAGAAAACTATTTTGTGCTGCATTTATTCCATAAATCATGGCAAAAGATAATACCAAAAAAATTACAAGAAATGAAAAATGTCTGATTTATATCGCTACAAGTTCAAGCTTATTCTTTATCAAATTGACCTACCCTCATTCTTATTTTCCTTGAAATTTTTTTCTTTTGACCATTTATAAGTTGTGCTCTCATTTTCTGAACACAAATACTATATATTCAAGCGCTAGCAGAACAGCCAATTTTGGAATACTATAGTATTTAATGAACTGATCTATTTTTAAGCCTCTATATGCTTCTTGAGCTTTTATTATAAGATTTTATTCTAAGGAGATTACATTCTATCCTAATCACAAAATAATTTACTTCTTAATTCTAATCACTTCGTAAACAACCCTTTACACCTAGAACCCACTACCACCTTTTAATTAATAATTCCGGATGTACTACATTTCTTGCCGGGGTGCGAATGTCATATACATTCTTAACATACCTAAGGTTTTTGTTTTTTAATTGCCTCTTAGTTCCAATTTATTTCAGTAAACTTTCGGAAAAATTATTTTGTTATCTTAATATATAGTAAACAAGTGGTCACCACTATATTTAAAAAATGCAATATTCGATAACATTGTCGAACTAAAATAACAAAACACATAGACATATTTACCAAAAAAGGAGTATTTAAAATAGTTATAACATCTTCTTGAGTATGATCCCCAGACAATTCCGAATCAAATTCAAATCTTGCATATGAGAAGTATGATATCTCATCCGATTTTCCTTTTTCTATGTCTGATTTCCATCTGTATACCCTAGAAAAAATATACCGCTGATTGACTTATATACACATTTTAATCTAGTGTCGGTCAGAACTACTATTAAAGAAATAATTAATTCCAAATTATAGTAAATACACAAAACAAGTGTACCCAAAATACTTCTCATGTACACTGAAGCTTTAAACAGAGTAATCTAAAAACTTAGTTACTTTTAGAAACGTAAGAAAGCAAACCCTATCAAATTATACTGCTAGAGATATAAACCCTATAAGAATTCTTAACTATTTAACTGATTACCATTACTTATAATTATAGTACCCCAATCAGGCATACTACCAAGGATCGTCAGTTAGAAGAACTAGCGGGAAGGGTTACAAGATGCTAACAACAGCTATTTGAAATACATAATCAGCCAAAAAGAAAACAACCGCTTGGAGTATCAATGGGTCGCTTTGAGTTTGATGAAAGCAAGGAAAGAGAAGAGAGATTAATACACTTCGCACATTATGAAAAAACGTACAGGAAAAACAACATTAGGCAATGAAGGAAGTCCGGAATGGATCAGCCAGAAATGAAATTGAATTTGTTCTGACAAACAAGATTAGTACTCTCTTCGAGGTGTCATTCCTTTGTACGCAAGACAATATATATTATAATAAATATAATATATATTGTTTCTGGTCGGGAACCGTCATCAGTTGCGCTTTCCACAATTGAATGTCCTCTCGAACACTTCTTTATGCATTTGATGCATTTCGTTAAATTTGAAGACGCGAGATGTAAGACCGACATCTAGGATTTTCAAGAGAATCAGTACATAGAGGAATGACACCGCGAAGAGAGTATTCAATATCTCTGACAGGTGAAGTAACCTGAAAAATTTTATCGTGACATTCTGTCCTAGGAGTTAAGGGAGAACAGCAATTACACGGAACGGCTCCAGATTCGGAACCTCTGTGTACTGATTCTCTTGAAAATCCTAGATGTCGGTCTTACATCTCGCCTCTTCAAACAAGATTAGCACCATCAATCTTGTAATCACTCTAAATACTTTCAGAACATGACCTATGAGAGCCAGAAGCATATAGAAGCATATGCCAGCCGTCCACAAGATGGAGTCACAACGTAGATTAACTCGCTGGAAACTGGGAATGTCCAAGATCAGAAATGGTGACAAAATATGAGAGAGACTATCTCAGCAATAGACAGGATAGGCAATAGAGGATTCTGAGAGGAAGTATTACATATAGAGTTTAAAAATTTCTTTTTATCATTATACGTAAAATTATTACGAAAAACTTTATATGAATCTCTAAGAAGAACACCTTTTACGCAACAGATATTATCTACATTTTCATAATCACCGTTTTAAAATTAGATATTCTATATGAAAATATTTATTTTTCGATGTCAATGCTCATTTCCAGCAGATGTTTATAACCATAACAACCTACTTAAATTATAAATTTAATTTTTCTTCAGAATTATCTAAATAGATATCCTAAAAGGAGTCCCTATATTTTTAAACATATAAAATGGAGAGTGAAATATTCGTCGGCAATTGTATATTATTAACATAATACCATTTATTTTTATACTATTACACATCTATAATTTTTTATACGATTCCTCATGTAATTAGTTTTAAATTTATTATGTTATTATAAATAAAATATGCATTAATAGTTAATTTTCTGAAATGCTAATAGTTATAACGATTAATATAAACCCATCGAAAATCATATTAAAGATATCTACTTTCTTCAAACGAAATACTAATGTATTGCTATCAATCACACTTTTGAAACATTAAATATTATTTTAAAGTTTGTGGTCGAAAACCTTAAACTAATATAATGGCTGATTTATTGCTTAATAAATAATATTTATACATCATGCCTCTTGAATAATATTTAGTGAGTTCATCTATATTCATAAGTTTTGATATTTACTTGATGACAAAATATTAGGTGTCATTTTTAGTCTTTAAAATATATGAATATTAATTTTTCAGTGGTCATCCAAACTATTAAAATACGTTAAGAGTTGTATGGGAATTTTCATGTCTTCATTGTACGTCTTCTCTTGTAACAGACAATTTTTTTCTTTTGGATTCTTATCGGAAACTACATTCTGCAGTAGGGATTATTTGGCTGCTATAACTTACTAACTTCTAGCGGTGAATGATATTGGTGCAAATTTGTGTTTAAGTTTATACTAAGGACCACCTCATTTATGGAAGTAGTTAGTTCCCCTTTTTTCCATTTTTTAAGAAGTGCAGTCCTCTAAAGTTTTCTGGGAACCCTGTTACGGCTAGTTTCATCTCCAAAGATATTAGTTAATGCCAAAAATACCCCTAGAATCGAATAAAAATCACTTGAAGTTACGAAAATATTTTTTGAGTCCTAATTAATCATTTATTACATGTTATAAGTAATTTCTCTAATTTTTTTGGGAATAGCACAACATTTGCTGAAAACTCTCTATATTACAAATAGTCTTAATACAGAATAATCAAACCCAGAATCGAACCCTTGTAGGAACCTTTGATGTTCTGGGGTCAAGATTTCGTGACCTTGAACAGAAATCAGTCATTTTTTTGACAGTAACGATATCCGGGCGTTTAAATTAAATATAAGGACGCATTTGTATTAAAAGAGGAACAAAACATTTGAAAAATGTAATTTTTCGAAGCTATTCAATTAATCAGAAGTAACGTGAAAATAAAGGTTTGTGTTTATTTATATATCTGTGATATACCAAAAGTTTCACTTCAAATGGTATGGAAGTAATAGGTACAACAATATTTTTAAAGTATAATTTAATTCTCAAAAAATGTTTGACAAACTGACCTTTTATACCTCGTTCTGATGCAATTGTGAATAATAAATAATTCTTATAATATTTAGTGCTAAAAAGGCGATTCTTGAACTGCTTTGTTTTAAACACGATAAATTTCACTTGATAGTTAGAATATGTTTAATAATGGATATGTAGTTGAATATTGTGTGAATAATAGGATTATTTTTGTAGCTTTAACTCTGAGGAAAGGGTACATTTTTTAACTTGGAAATAATATAATACTTCATAATTCTGTGGTTCATTGAACTTACGGTCAAATTAATTGCTGTGTCGCACTTGCGCACAGAAATTTGTATCTGGGGGCAACGAAGAGTTTGGGTTCTGGGTTTGATTATTCTGTGGTCCTAACGTTTCAGGGTCTAAATAAAACCCTGTTTTTAATGATAATAAAACTTAACACAACTGAAGAAGAACATTAAAAATTTAAGTTTTAATATTCTTGTTCAATGAAAATAGTGAAATAGAGATCGAGGATTATGATGATAAAGAAAAATTAAAATCCCAAGCTTTACACTTAGGATCGCTTAAGAGATATAATTATGGATAGTGAACTTGTTAAAGGTAGAGCAGTATACACAGAAAACAGAAAAGTAATATTCTTGATAAAAAACTGAAAATACAAAGTTTCAATATTTCGTAATATATAGTCTATTATTCCAACATTGAATATTGAAAGGGTTAAAAAATGATTATGTCTAAAAGAATGAAGCCGAGAATATCTAACGTGTAGACGATGTTCCCGGTCTGCTAGCGGACCTGCTTTACCGACCGTGGAAGCCACGGTTTTAGGTTGCAGGTGTGGACTATGGTAGGATTTGCCTCGGATTCTAGACTGGTCATTCCCTCCAGGAAGGGACCCCCAGTCCGACACCTGAAACGGCCGTCGTCTACCATCCCACGCTACAAGGGTGAATGCGTTCGTACGAACGACCAACGAGGTCCGACCATCCACTCAGGGGTACAATCTAGCTTTTAGCCACTGCCCGTGCGAGGCCAATCCAGTATGGAGAGCCACCGGTAACCTCACCCAGTGGGGGCTCATCTCTCCACCTGCACTCCCCATTTTGGAATCTTAGGAGCACCCCAGTTCGTTTAAGAGTTCCTACGCCGATTGTCACACGCTCGACTCCCTTGACGGGAATCTCCCCCTTTTACTTTTCTGGACGAGCGAACATCCGGCTTTCGAGGTGTAGGCGCCTCTACTTGCGGGACGCTATGGCCCAGTTTTAGGAGTAACAGGCAAGAGGTTGGCAAAGGGCGCTCGTCTCTAATACTAGGTCGCGCCCCATACAGGGCGATGACCCGACATCTCAAGCGACGGTCCCACTGTTACCCGCCAGGTCGTCTCATCGCCACAATCCCGAAGAAAAGCAGGTCTGACGACTACTTGTATTAAAGGCTTAACAAGTGAACCTCGTTCCCATTCGCTCAATCCCGAAGGAAAGTGTGTCCGGCGAACTACTTGTGTAAAGTTTTGACAAGTCACACTCGAGGTTGGGGGCCCTCTCCTTCCCTAGTTACTAACGGGCACCGCCTTGTCGCCAGAAACAAAGCCTGGAATCGACTGCCGTGACTCCGAAAGTTTTATGGGTTGCCACCGGGAAATATTTTTGACAACCCCGTAACAACGAGTAAACAAAATTCTACTTTTGAACAACAAACAAATTCTTGTCCCTATTTCTGTCACTTACTCTTAATAAGAAATATGGAACTTTAAACTAATGTTAAAAAAATGAAATATAACCATCATTAGTAGAGACATTAAAATGTTTACGATACAGCAAAGAGGGTATACAAACTAAGGCTGTTTTTTATGCCTATGCGATAGCAAAGCACGGGATCAACACTACAAAATCAAGAAATGGCGTAACATAAAAAGTTTACACCTGGTAATTGCACAAGAAAAACTTCCAAGATATTCTTCTTCTACCTGTGCACATAAAGTACGGATAATGAAACAATTCATTCATATTCTCATTAAAAAAAAATATTCGACGAAAAAGAACCGTAGCTAAGTTTTAAAAAAGTAGTTGAAAATTGTCTGGGAATCAGAAGAAATTAGTCAAGGAAATGAGTTGTTCACGAAATACATCGCATATATTTTTTTAAAAAAAGTTATGAATGAAGAGGGAATAATCTTTAAAAAAGGAAACACCAGAAAATATAAACAATGGGTTAAAATATCATTTGAAGATAAAGTCAAAAGACACCACAGAAAAAACGACTATAAGGGTCCATTTTATAATAGTCCGCTTTAAAAGCTAGATGTAATTTCTAGTAAATCTGTGAAAGTCACTTGTAATTTTGAAACAAGATATAACCTAAATATAAACATAAATTTATTCAATTTTTATTAAATACAAATACAAATACAATTTATAAATAAAAGATTTGTATGTATGTATCTAGTGAGAAAGACAATTGCATAAGAAGGAACTTCTTGTATGCAATTAGACCTTCTAAAAAAGAAAAGCTGGCAATGGTACAATTTTGACGAGTGGGATAACAGGGCAGGAGATTTGATATAAGAATTGTATTAATGAAAAATTATACTGAAACTTGTAGGGTTTTTAAGTAAGTGCACTTTCAAATTAATACTATTTTTTTGGTTCACTGATAAATTTTTTATATTTGGTAATTTACTGTACAAAATAGGTCCATAATAATAATAATTTTTTGACATAGACATTATCCATAAAAGGAACAGGTAAGTTATTTAACATTGATGAGCTGGTAACATAATTAGATACACTTTCTACAATATTTAGTTTTGTTTTAACGAAAAAAAAAATTAATATATTAATTTCATATATTAAGTATTTTGTAATTACGTATCGTAATCTATGCGATTTTTTGAGCAACATTTTCCAAACTGTATTTTGACATAAAGACAAATTTCTCAACGTAGAATTATATGAGCTACCCCAAACAATAATACTTAAGTAAGATTCTAACAGGGCGTTATATAATGCAAGAAGCAGCTTTGTATTTAAATGTCACGTAATTGATTAAATTTGAACTATAATTTTCTTATTTTTGAATTGAAAAATACAATGTGTTGATCCCATTTTAAATGTTGGTCTAGTATAAGACCTAAATATTTTATTTTAGAAATCTTAGATATTGTCGTGCAATCACACTGACCTATATTGCTACAACTGTGTGATGTCTCTTATAATTTCGTTATTGTTCAAAGGGAATAAAAATAAAGAGTTTTGGTTATTTTGCCCTGTATATTTATATTTCTACTTTGAGCAATAAGTTCCTTAAGTCGTTTCCCCGCATTCGTGAAAAAATCCTTAAAAGTGTTGGTTATCTCAGTTTCATTCGTTATTTTTTAATATACTAATATGGCTAATATTATTTTTTGTGAGTTTGTTACTTCATTCATTATATTCCATATTTTTTGTTATCCTTTTTAGATTCTTTAATTGTATTCTTAAAGTAGTTGTATTTAGCTAATTTAATTACGAAAAAATATATAATTTTTAATTACAACCGGTGAATCATAATTTAAGTCGATTTTTTCATTTTATCCTTAGTTTTGATTGAATTGGCAATTGCTTGGGTAATCCAGGGTTTTCTTTTTTTTATCTGCTCTGTTGATGTTTATAATTTTAGTGTTGTTTTTGATATTTGTAGACAATTTGAATTTAAATGTCTTATATAAATTCAATATCAGTACTTGCTAGAACTTCTCTCCAAGATTCTTGTACTAATTGAGCATTTAAGCTCTTATAATTGATTGATGTTTTGCTAATATCGGAATCATGATTTTTTTCTCTATTAATTAAATTTTTACTGCAAGCGCAACAAAGTAATGATCAGTTAAGGAGCTGCGGACAATAAAAGGCTTAAAGTCATTTTTCTGTAGATTAATAATCCCCGATTTTAAAAATATATGGTGAATTATCGAAGAGGAATTTGGACCAAAACTGGTCGGTTTAATTATACAAGAATAAAATCCTTTATGAGCTAATATATTCAAATATTGATTAACACTGCCATCGTTTACGTTTAAAATATTTATGTTTAGATCCTCAATAAAAACTTAATTTTGATATAATTTTTGATCTAACAATATTTTTTCAAGGTCCTGTAAAACAATGTCAATGTTTGAAGATACATCCTATAGTTTAAAGCTACATCTAATTAGGTTTACCTCTCTAAATTTTATTATTTCACTACTCGCGTGGAATTCTTTTTATACATACATGACCACCCCATCATTTTTATTAAATTTAAAATAGATAAAAATCTGGTAAATTAAGTTATTTTTCAATACTAAAGGTTTCAGATAATACCAATATATCAATGTTTTTGAAAGTTTATAAATAAATCAGTAATTCATCGAAATTTTCTGCAAAACTCCTTACATTTAAAAGACATATTTTAGACCGTCTCCACCCTGCTACAGTTCTCCAACTCATCACTATAATTTAAGAATAAAGATATTTTGAAGAACTAACACAAATACTCAAGAATAAAGTGACGTAACGTAAACATTGCTAGCCCAAAAAACATAGTAGTTATTATGAAAACAAATAATATTCTAGGTTAATTCACTCAAGAGTTAATGTCTGTAGTTTTTTGAAATTTGTGATTAATTTTAACATAAATATTTCCATATCGAGTAATCACATTCTTTTTATGGAATTTTTTAATAGTATTTTTGTACAACAAAAGAAGGTTTTTCACTAAATCCTCTGCAATACCAATCTTCGTCCCCCTTTAGTTTTCCAACGTTTTTAAAGATACTGACTTTGTGGTGATATACGAGGGTGAATCAAATATGAACCGGACTTTTGTTTTAAAAATTTTATTGGTACGATCAATACAAATTTTAATACATATTATTTTTCTACATAGTCTCCTCTCTTATGTATACATTCCCACCGAATCGGAAGTTTTTTAATACCTTTCTCAAAGAATGAAACTGGTCGTGTCGATAACCAATTGCACACAAACGTTTCTACAGCTTCGTTGTCCTCAAAGTGGTGGCCTCCCAGTTCTTCTTTAAGTGTCCCAAACATGTGGTAGTCACATGGCGACAAATCAGGACTGTAAGGCGGGTGTTCAAGGGTTTCCCAATGCATTTTGTTCAATTTTCCTTGAGTCAATGCAGCTGTATGTGGCCGAGCGTTTTCATGCAACAGAATCACACTTCGGATAGACATATCCCGCCTCTTTTGCCGATAGGCAAGTTTCACTTGTTGGAGTAGTTCGCAGTAATACTCAGCATTAATTGTACGGCGTTCGTGCAGAAAATCGATCAGCAGTACGCCTTTCGAATCCCAAAAAACTGTTGCAAGAATTTTCCCTGCAGAAAGACGGGTCTTGGCTTTCCGCGGTGCTGCCTCTCCAGGTTTTCGCCACTCCATGCTTGCACGTTTGGACTCCGGGGTATAATGATGCACCCATGTCTCATCACAGGTGACAATATGTCTCAAAAACTCATCCCCCTCTGCTTGATATCTTGCTAACAGCCTTTCACATACGGCAAGACGGTTTGCTTTGTAATCTTCCCTTAGAAGGCGAGGAACCTATCTTGCACACACTTTTCGGTAACCCAACTCATCTGAAATGGTTGATTGAGCACTCCCGTATGATATTCCAACGTGTTCAGCAATTGGCAATACTGTAAGATGGCGGTCACCTTCAATCAGCTCACGAATTGCGTAGATATTCGCCTCATTGATGCTTATCGTGGGACGGCGTGCATGAGGCTCATTTTCTCTCGGCCATCTGAAAACTTTTTGTGACAGTCGTACACTTGGGTCCTTGAAAGTGTTTCATTGCCGAACTGTGCAGATAGTGGACGCAAAATTTCAGACGGTCTAACGCTCTCCCGCGCCAAGAATTTGATAACAACACATGATGCTACTAACAGCGCATCGACTACGCCTTGCCAAACCGACGAACTCCCCTCTTCTTAACATCCCTACCTAACATATATCGAAACGTCACGCCACTCGAATTACCTACAGGGCGAGAAACAGAAAAGTCCGGTTCATATTTGATTCACCCTCGCATCTAGAACTTCATAATCATAGGTCTTACTTTTTAACCGGCTTCCAAAAAGGAGGAGATTATCAATTCGTGGCGTTTTTTTTTTTTTTTGTATGTATGTTACCTGATTTCTCCTCCTGTGGTGAATCGTTTTGGATGAATATGGTCTTGTTTAATACAGTATATATCCGGATTGGTGAAACTTCAAATCTTGGGAAAGAATTCTATTGGTAAAGCCATGAAATTTGTGAATGAACACATGCGTGCATGGAAATCGACCAATATTCCTAATATATTGGTCGATTTTTCGAAAACTCCCTATGGATGTATATAGTTTTTTAACGTGGAATCTATTAAGTTCCCTAGGTGATCTCATATACTTTTCTGCGACGTGCAACTTGCAGTTTTGCAGAAAATCGCCGAAAATTCTTATCAAAAATTTCATCGAAATGACATAAGGGACATTTCCTCATAAATATTTTAATTCCAACATAATAGTGCGGGAATTTTAGGCACTGGAGGTTTTAATTGCGAATGTGAAAATTTTCTTTGTACATCTCAAGCATATAGGTAGTAAAGCATAGTATTTTCGGTTCCTTAAATCAATGAGTATCAAGCTCGATTTGTTTGTATACCAAGCAAATACCTATGTAAATGCAAATTTTTCCATTTTGCGAAGACGGTGCTTTTGGTTGTCACATTCTCCCGACTTAATAGAAAATTCAGTGACATCACATGTCAAACTCTAACATGTTATTTGGTGCGTTTATACACAGGGTGTTTAGTTATAGCAAACAAAATCACACAATAAAGTGATAGAAGGAGTTGCAATTATATGATGACTGAAATATAGGACGGAGAATGGTTGGAATATAGGGTGGAGTGGACGTTTGGTGGTATAAATATGTTGAAAAAAATGTGGAATTAAAATTATATAGGGTAATTAAAAAACTGTTATATGATGTGGACGTAAACAAATCATATACAGGACGGTTGAAATATATGCTGGAGTTAAATTATATTTATACAGTGTGATTAAAAAAATATTTATTTTATAGCCCATAAGAAGTTGCATAAAGTGTATAGAGGAATTAATGTTACACCGGGCGATAATATAAAATGTTAAAAATGAAATAATTTGTGGGGTAGCCCACAAGGAGTTATATACTATGGTTGAAATATAGGACGAATTTGACTCCGTAAATATGGGATGGATTCTACTTCGTCCTATAGTTTACAGAAGGCAGCTAACAAATTTATGCTTGTCCGTGGGCAGAAAAACTAAAAAGTTGAAAATAAAACATTTTTTAAAAAAACATAACCGACTTCCATCTATAACTAAAAAACTAAAAATAATTATAACAAAATACAACTCTAGCACATAAATAACAGATTCAATGTTGTTAGGTACCTACCCAGAAAGTTAAAAATGTAAACATTAAAAGCTGCTTATTCTGTACAAATTACTTACCTACCAATCTAATATATTTTTGAAGTCGGTGGCAACAATCAAGTATGATGAAGTGTTAGATAAGTACGCAATGAAGGATTTTAAATTTGCGTGGCACCGACTTCAAAAATATACTAGATTGGTAGGTAATTAATTTTTACAGAATGAGCACCTTTTAATATTTACATATTTAACTTCCTGGGTAGGTACCTAACAACATTAAATGTGTTATTTATTTGCTAGAGTTGTATTTTGTTATAATTATTTTTGTTATAATAATTTGTTTAGCTTTTTAGCTATAGGTGAAAGTCGGTTATATATTTTTTTTAATGTTTTATTCTTGTATGTGTCCTACTCTGTAGCATTTCACATGTTTTCACTGTTAATATTCACTTATAATTTATGCTTGCATAGCTGAACAAAGGGTTCCATTCCGTTTTCATTAGGATTTTCCGGTAAATTGTAATTACAAAGATTAATTTAATTTTTCTGAGTGCTGAATATTTTCAATTCTTCCTACCAGCTGATTAATGTAAGAGGCGTTTTTTTACTGTTTTTTCTAGCGCTGTGAGTTTATTGTTGACCTGGGTTAAAATTTTGTTAATAAACTCGTCTTCAATACATAATTCAAGCAGGGTATTTTTAACCGCACTTTTTATGTTACTAGTGACTTTTGGACCCATTTTACAGCTGTTATGTTGTAGATTATGATTTTACCGCTTGAATGATATAACTTGTATTATTAATTTCCGTTTTTTCCTTGACAAATAGCTGAATGTTTGAAGACATTAGCGGATAATATAGGTTTTTATAATTTTTATAATTTGGATTTTGAATAATGGGAGGGGGGGGGTAGTTTTCACCTCCTCTTAAAATGTTTATGAAAAATGTGGATATCATGATAATTTTAATCTGAAATCTACATCAGAATATTGCCACCAATGTGAAGATCCATGTTGGTTCATTAAATTCATGGAGACTAGTTCTCAAGGCCGAGGAAGAGTTGGATGGTTTTAATAAATGTGGAAATTTTAAGCTGTATTAGCAGTGATTGGCGATTTGGTTCTTAATTTTTTAATAAGTGAGCTACTTTCAGGACCTCTGCTGAGGTAGAATTTATATTTATCATCTGAATGATGGCGCAAATATTACCTATAACATGCAAAGAAATTAATTAGGATTCCAAAACTATTGACAGGTTACTTCACCTGTCAGAGATATTGAATACTCTCTTCGAGGTGTCATTCCTTTGTACGCAAGACAATATATATTATATATAAATATAATACATATTGTTTCTGGTCGGGAACCTTCATTCGAAGAGAGTGTTCAATATCTCTGACAGGTGAAGTAACCTGAAAATTTTATCGTGACATTCTGTCCTAGGAGTTAAGGGAGAACAGCAATTACACGGAAAGGCTCCAGATTCGGAACCTCTGTGTACTGATTCTCTTGAAAATCCTAGATGTCGGTCTTACATCTCGCGTCTTCAAATTTAACGAAATGCATCAAATGCATAAAGAAGTGTTCGAGAGGATATTCAATTGTGGGAAGCGCAACTGATGAAGGTTCCCGACCAGAAACAATATGTATTATATTTATATATAATATATATTGTCTCGCGTACAAAGGAATGACACCTCGAAGAGAGTACAAATTAGTTGACCGCTTAGACTTTTTGGACATAATTAATAGTTTCCTTCTAATCCATATAATGCGTCACCTGGTTATTAAAAAAAATACTAAATTATCTACAATACTTTACACAAAGGCTTTAAAAAAGATTTGTTGCCCACATTTTCGAAATTATTTCGGCCTTAGGTTGTACTATGACTAAATATGTAAACATATCTCAAATTATAAAGAAATATTGCTTCTAAAGTAAAAAATTACTAAGTGGACACATTACTAATGTTCTGTCCTACTTCAACCGTTAAATATAAATCTAACTCTCATGGTTTCAAAGAATCGCCAGTTTCGCTATTTTTGTAACAATTAATCATGGGAACTCAATAAGATTAATTTAGTTGTTTTTTATCAGAAAATTACGAGAATGTAGTTTCAACATTTGACTGCGATTTGTGGAGTATTTCCAAATTTAAATTTTAATATGTTTACTTATAATGATGTTTTATGCTAGAAGGTGTCATAATATAATTGTTGACTTTCTAATGTGGTCAATTGATAATTTGTTCAAGTATATGTGCTTCGAAAAAGCTGAATATGGTTACAACAAAAACAAGATAGTTTAATTTTTTAAGTGATAATTATAAGGCTGTTTGAAAAATTTAATAATTCATTTTTACATATCATTAGTTGAATACTAAAATATCAATTGTTAAATATTGTGTCATTAGAAAGTGGCAACAGTACAAGCGATCAAAGATGATGGTTTTATCCCCTAGTCAGATTATAATATTTACTTAATTTTTCTTTTTGGGAATTTTAAAAGTGAAGTCCCAGAAATGTGGCATCGGTAAGAGAACAGAAATAGTAATATGAAATTCATAAAAAAATTGTTGCATCTTCAGCCCGAAATATTTTTTCAAGCTTTGATAAACTCATTTTACAAAGGTATTTCCATCGATGATTTTTTAGTTATAACAATACCTAATAACTCCCAGTTTTTTGTAATAATAATGTGTATATCAGAACTCACTAGAATAGTTTTAAAAAAATCAACCAGAAATATTATTTTCTCACTTTATTTAAATAAAAACAAGTGAAGTGGAAAAAAAATGAAAATCAAGATGATAGGGATCATTTCCCTCAAATATCTGGTAGACGAATGCTTTTGTTTTCAAACAAAGGATATTGTAACATGCAACTAATTTTAATAATATGG
Source organism: Octodonta nipae (assembly GCA_034190945.1). Lineage (NCBI taxonomy): Eukaryota > Metazoa > Arthropoda > Insecta > Coleoptera > Chrysomelidae > Octodonta > Octodonta nipae. The sequence continues at coordinate 45,209,569 of CM067221.1, read as the reverse complement.
TAAGTTAAAACTCTGTAAATTTTGTTAATATATAAATTAATGAAAGAAATTTTACAAAATCGATATTCTTGACTTCAAAGTATGTACCTACTCTCTAAAATTAATTGCTCTTTTTGGAGCGAAAGCTTCTTAACAGAGGCCCACTCTTACACATATGAAAATAGATGAGATAGAAAATCAATAATATATAGAAAATAAACCAGTATAACATCCAAGAAATATAGAATACCTGCAAAAAATTTGCTTCTCGTTCTAATAACACTCCAATTCGCCCTTTGTGATATATTAAATTGAAAACTTGACATACGTCAGAAATTAAAGAGAATAAATACTACACAAAACGGCAACTTGGCATTAAATTTTTAATTTATCAACGAAATTAGACTCATAGAAGGATATATATTAAACAAAACATGTCCTTTGTTTTCATCATTTTGTTATCGTAATAAATGAAGTACGTTTAGCACTCACTAGAGGCACTTATGTATTACATACAACCGGAACTTTCATATACTCTAAAGAACATAATTGAATTAAAGATAAGTGGTGTAAAGTCTACAGCACATACTTCAGCTCCAAAGGTCTCGGGTTCGAAACCGAGACCAATTATACTTTTTTAAATATTATGTCATTAATTAATTTTATGTACTATTTTCAATTCACATAAAATGACTAAAACTGATTTTAATGTTACCTAGAATTAGAACATAAAAATTTTAAATTGTTGATACAGTTGAATATATAGGTATATAATTTATTGTTTTGAATAAATGTTATGTGTTTGTCATAATGTTAGCTCAGAACTTTTCTTTGAAATCTTGTATTTACAAATACTTACTCAATATCTAAACTTGTATTTCTTTGCAGATGTATTAAAATTAAGAATTAAATTGGGATTAATACTTGAGGCGTAACAAAATAGTCACAATAATTTTAATTCACCTGATATTTACATTCATTACTAACAAAGAAAGAAAAATAGAGACAGTAAGATAAGGAGAGAAGGGAAAAATATTTCGTAAAAAGCTTTCGCTTCCATCGTTCAGTCTCAAATAACTGCCGCTCTTTTTTTGCAAACACCTATATAGTCTCTGACTTTAAGTAAATTAAATCGCTAAAATTCATATATTTCTCAATAATTCTCGGCTGTATTTCATATGAGAATGAAACATATATTTTCTAACTAAAAATAAATGGTACAGACTCAGGTGTTACCAGTGTATATTCTTTAGAATTTAATAATTTAATCATAATTCACTTTTTAACTGAATTATAATTAGTTCACTACAATATAACCAAAGTTATCTGTTTTGTACAAATTTTTACGTTTTGAGTTTTATCAGCACGTATTTGGATAAAACAACAACTTGTACACTTCATGTTAAATTTGAATTTAGTCTTAATCTTACAAAACACAGTTTTCAATTTCAACAATCAAATTTCATAATGGAAATTATTTTTAGATTCGAAATTAGGCTTTATATGTATATTTGGTCGTAACAATACAAAAACATTCTGTGACTGATGATAGGTCGCTTTTTTTCTAAATGGCTTATTGACATTTCCAGATTGGCAGTCCTCATCTCGTGTTGGAGTGGTATTCCTAATGAGAAAATAATGTTGAAACTGAGATTTGGAAGTTATTTTTTTAACCCAAATACCTGAAAGAAGTTTATTGAAAAATTAGAAGATAAAGCCTCAAACATACTTGAAAAACTAACAGAGAGTAACAGGGATGCAACAGATAACTCAAGAACGTTCAATTAAATATTTCACTATTAAGGAAAAATTAACTTTTTGACAAACCTCTTATGCAGTAATAAGGTTTCAGAACATGCAATGTTTTGGGAAGAATAAATAAATTATTTTCTACATATAATTAATAAGAAAGTTTTCCAAACGACTAATTTATGTGCCAACTACATATATGGCGCATTCTCCATATATTGTAATACATTAAGATGTTCCGTAACAAGATTATTCCGATTTTGTACAAAATGTGGGACTAATCTGGAAGTCTATTCTATCAAATTAAAACAGAATGATTTCAATCGGTTCAAAGTTGCCGGATTACTGAAGATAACAAACTCTAAAATAAAAAAAACAACCGAATTAAGAACCTCCTCCTTTTTAGCCGACCTACAAAAAGTAGGAGGTTCTCAATTCGTCGTCACGTTTTTTTAACCGACTTGCAAAAAGGAGGAGGTTATCAATTAGTCTGCAAATTTTTTTTATGTATGACGAGCGATTATTCAAATACGGCTTGGGCAATTTTGATGATTTAAACTGCATTATATTAAGGAAGATTACAGAAAGGTCCTATATAATTGTCTATAACATGATATTAACGGTTTACCAAAATATTAAAAAAAAAAGTAAATAAGGGACTAGATTTCAGTGAATTTCGATGAATCTTTACTGGTTTCTCTAAAACCGCTCAAGACATTTGAATATTATAAAATGTATTCTACAAAGATATGTTCCAGCTTGACTCCGTATATTTTTCTATAATGTAAAACATACCCTTTTTGTGAAAATCGGAAAAATATACGCCAAAAAACTGTAAACATCATGGTAAATGTCAAATTTTTATGATAAATATTTAGCCTAAATGGCAAGATATGCCATGAAAGTATATCGTAGAGGATGTTTGTAATGGTTTTCATTTTGATTCATTTGAAGTAAGTTTCTTTTAGAGACGAAGTTAAGTTAGGGGGCTTATAGTGACGTGAAATGGCAGAAATATTCCGTTAGCTTATCGAAATGTGTGCGTACATGTTATATTAGGTGGTACATAAGCAATTGTATACATATAATGGTTGAAATATAAGTTGGAATTGAATTAGTTATACGGGGTGGTTCTAAATATATTGTAATGGACGGCACATAAGTAGTTACTTATACTAATATATACTATAGTAATATAGAGTTGATATTTGCGTTATATTGGACGGAGAATTATTAAAGTTATACAAAAGGCTTTAAAATTGTCAGAAGCAGTTGAATATATAGGATAGTTGAAATATAAGGTGAAGTAGAATTACAGTTATACAGGGCGGTTTAAAAAAAGTATATAGTTTGGAACATAAGTAGTTGCTTAGACAAGGGGTTTGAAATAAGGGTGGGGTAAAATTATTGTTATTCAGGGTGTATCAAAAATTTGTTATATAAGCATAGGCAGTTAGGATATTTGAACTATAGGACGCAGGACGGGGTATAATTATAGACATGGGTTAAAAAAATTTAGAAGCAGTTGCATATAACGGGTGGTTGATGTAAATGGTAGAGTAAGATTATAGTCATAAAATGTGGTCCAAAAAGGTGAATTTTGTGATATAGGGTAGACCATGAGCAGTTGTATAAATGAAATACTAGGAAGTAAAATCATTGGTATACAGGAATAATTTAAACAATAGAAAAATAGAAAGAGTCAATAGTGTGGAGAGGATTATACTTATACAGGGTGGTTTTAAAGATATCAGGACCGTTGTAATATTGTGTTGAGTTGAATTGTTTATAGTTGTACAGGGTGATTCAGAAAATGAAGCATATATAGCGAAGATGCAATATAGAGTGAATTAGAGTTACACTTATAGAAAGTGGTCCAAATAATAAAACATAAAAAAGTTAAAATATATTTGGAAAATATAGACAAAGAATACAAATTAGAGAGGGAGAAAGAGAGAGGGAGAAAAAGAGAGAGAGATAAGAATACGCTAAAATTTTGAATTGAATTGTACCTTAAATCAGATAAAATAGAAGAAATGTCTGAAAATAGTGATTGATTGCACACGGTTTTTATTTAGTGTCCGCTGAAGTCGGCTCTTTTTTAAATATAAATTATTTTTACTATGGTCGCCCAGTGGTCGCAATTCGACCTTATTTCATCAAATTATGAACATTATTGAAGTTCGTTCGTCAAAAGTATATGTCTATCAGAAATAAAGTGGAGGAAAAACAGGAGAAGAAGGCGCCATGAACCCCCCTCCCCGAAATCCTTCAGGTCACATTGACAAATCTATATATATATATATATATATATATATATATATATATATATTATATCCGTCATAAACCACACTTAGAATATTTACATCATAGCAACAATATAATAATCATTTCTCATAAATATCGTATTAAATCTCATATTTCACGATATAGCAATTCCCACGGACAACGCTCCGCTTCCTCGCACGTGTAATCTGCTGATGCTTAGCTTGCAAAACCAAGATTATAAATTCACATGCGACGACAGCGAGCGTCATTAAGTGTTTTAAATTCATTAAGTTATATTTTATTCAATATTGTTATTTTCAAGTTTTTAATTTTGTAATTCAAATAAAAAGTTTTTTTAAAAAGTTAATTGTGTTAGTAATAATATAAAAATTGGCGCAGTCAGTAGGATTTTTCCAACACGGCAAGAACACGAAGAATTCTCACTCGTCGTGGTGGTTTCTAAACCTTTGTGGAACAACGACCTTCGAGCTGGAGACACAACTGCGAGTAAATCAGCACCAGGAACAAGCCAGGCTAACCAGTGCGGTCCTCACAGAACAGTCCATGCCGAGATTTATACGGCCGTCAATAAAGAAAACATAACTACAAAAGAAAAAGACGCACAAATTTCTCTCATTGACTCTATGGCTCTGAACAGCCTTTTAACAGGTCTTGAGCCGAAAATAGGGCAAATTATACGTGCTAGCAACCCTGACGACATTCTAACTGCTGTTTCTAGAATAAAACGGGAGATACAACTGTGTCACTTAGAAAATCAAAAGTTTCTAGTGACAACTACATAAAGCAATGCTCGTTTTGCAAACGAATAGGGCATTCGTTTAACGAATGCTTAACTAGACAAAGGCAACAACAGCCAAACTCGAATTTTAACAATAATCATTTCCAACAATTTCGACCTAGTCAATTTTCTCAGCCCGCAAACCAAATGAGACCCAACTTTGATCAGAATAGACAACAATTTCAACAAAATCGACCATCAACTAGCGGACAAAATCAAGGTCCTAACAGCTTTCGACCCAATCCAAACTTTTTCAGAAATCAGCAACAAAGGGCCCATCACTTTAACCACTCAGATTTTTATAACACTCCTAATTACACAAATGATCTATCCAACAATTTCTATGACTCTGATTACCCTCAACAAGATCATAACTCTTATTACGATACGGTGCCACAAGGTAACGATTTCCATTCCTCTCAGGCTCAAAGTTATGACAATTATGAACATGATTACCCTGAATTCTGCTCTGATATCCCCGATAATTCTCAGCAAAATTTTCAAACGGCTCTCACAGTAGACAAACCACCGGACACTCAAATCCTCAATCTTCAGTCCCAATTCGAGACAATGAATTTCAAAGACAGCTTCAATCCAAACCTCAACTTCCCGGAAAACGCTTTCCTATAAGCCCCGCTCTTTCAGTCAACTCAAAGAACCTCTTTTACATCAATGACGCTTCTAACACTTACAAATTGTTAATCGACATAGGAGCAGGCTTCAAGCCCAAAACTTGTGAAAAATTTCCCAACCGATCTCCTGAAAACGTTGTGATACAAGGTATCACTAACAAAAAAATTCTCATAAACGAATCCACTTTAGTCCCGTTCAATCTAACAGATCCACACAAAGTCTACATATGCAATCTAGACATCGAATTCGATGGCCTATTAGGCTCCGATTTCCTCGTCACTAATTTCAAAACCATCCCGCTCATGAAAGTTACTGAAGAGACATTATCAACCGACAGACAACTACAGATAAACAACCAAACGATTTCAAATACCATCAGTATCGAACCGCGGACAGAACGCATTTTTAAACTTAAATGCGATTTACGAAATACGGAGGCCATTCTAACTTCCACCGTAATAGAAAACGTAAGATTACCAAACGCTTTAGTCCAGATTAATGACAAGGGTGAATTTTTCAATTCTATTTTAAATGCAAACGCTAGCCCAAAAATTATAAATGTCAACAAAATCCAATTAGAACCCATTCAGAATCTTTCTGTTAACCACTGCGAACAAATCTCTTTCGGAAACAATCCTAATATAAACAGACTAACAGAAATTCACAACCAACTTCGACTCGAACATCTTAACGAGGAGGAGGCAGAATTAATCCAACAACTTTGCATCGATTTCTCGGACATTTTCTATCTAGAAGGAGACAATCTTAGTTTCACTAACGAAATAAAACATTCTATTCATACAAACAACTCGAAACCCATATTCACCAAATCTTATCGCTACCCCCAAATCCATAAGGAAGAAGTTCGAACCCAAGTCTCAAAAATGTTAGAACAAGGTATCATTCGGCCTTCAAATTCCCCTTGGTCTTCCCCTGTGTGGGTTGTCCCAAAAAACAAGACGCATCCGGTAAACAAAAGTGGCGTGTAGTCGAGGACTACCGTAAACTTAATGAACTCACAATAGACGATAAGTATCCCTTACCTAACATATCGGACTTACTGGACCAACTTGGCAAATGCCAATACGTTACTACACTAGATCTTGCTTCTGGCTTTCACCAGATCGAAATTGAATCGAAGGACATTCAAAAAACCGCATTTACTGTAGAGAACGGTCATTTTGAATTCGTCCGCATGCCTTTCGGTTTGAAGAATGCTCCCTCAACCTTTCAAAGGGTGATGGACAACATTCTCATCGGAATCCAGAACGAGAGATGCTTGGTCTATATGGACGATATAATCATCTACTCACCAACTATACACGAACATTTGGCCCGACTGACTGAAGTTTTCAAACGACTTAGGAAGGCAAATTTTAAGATTCAGCCTGATAAATGCGAATTTCTCCGCAAGGAGGTCGCTTATTTAGGACACCTCATTACAAAGGACGGAGTAAAACCGAACCCGTCCAAAGTCGAATGTATACTTAACTTCCCCCAACCGCAGAACCAGAAAGACATTAAATCTTCTCTTGGTCTAGCCGGCTACTATCGCCGATTTATATCAAACTTTGCCAAAATATCCAAACCTCTAACAAAACTGCTCGAAAAAGACGTTTCATTTCATTTTAATTCAGACTGTGTTGACTCCTTTACCAAATTAAAACAAGCTCTCACGTCCACCCCGATCTTGATCTATCCCGACTTCAACGAACATTTTCTTCTAACTACAGATGCTAGTGTTTTCGCAATCGGCGCCGTACTTTCCCAGGGACCAATAGGCAAAGACCTGCCCATTGGATATGCCTCTAGAACCCTCTGCAAAGCAGAGACTAGATACTCAACCATAGAGCGCGAACTTCTGGCCATCGTCTGGGCTGTCAAACACTTTCGTCCAATAATTTTTGGCCGCAAGTTTAAACTCCTGACCGATCACCGCCCGTTAACGTGGCTCTTTTCTATCAAAGATCCGGGTAGTCGACTCGCGAGATGGCGCCTCAAACTTGAGGAATATGATTACGAAATCATATACAAGCCAAGAAAAGTCAACAAAAATGCCGACGCCCTTTCGCGCATTAAAGTAACTCACTTCAATGAATTCATCAATTTCCAGTCAACCAACAATCTTCAATACTATCCAATAAACCCCCTTAACGAAAACGATGACACCGACTCAGACGAACCTAAAACAAATAACGACGATGACCTAATATTTACCGAATTTCGAACGTTCGTAGAACGTTACAAAACAGTTTCACTCATTGACTACAGTAAAATACAATACTCTAATAGCCAACTTCTTGACAGAGAAAACAAAAACATTCTAGTTTTCTTTAAAACCGACAATCTTAAAGACTTTCACCACAAAATCTTGGAAGATATCTTTGAAGAAAATGCCGACTTCGAACGATATAAAATTAACGTATTCTCCAGCAAAAGTGTTAGAAAAAGACGGTACTATATTATACCCTTACCATCTAATCCTGAAACCGTAAACGAGATTCTATTTGCTTCAATATTTAAAAGCAAAAATGTACTAACCGAATCAGAACTCTATTGCGTCGAGAATAACTTGGAATTACCAATTTTAGAAATGCTTTCTTTTATCTTTGCAGAATTAAACGTAAAATGGAAAGTTTGCCAAAACATAACTCAAACTATCGAAAAAGACCAAGTGCCAATAATTCTTGAACAGTTTCATAACGGAAAGACCAACATACATAGGGGTATTAATGAAACGATTAGGCGAATTAGGGAAAAATATAATTGGCAGGGTCTTACAAAAGATGTTGACAATTATATTAAGAACTGCCGAATATGTCAAACAGCTAAAACATCTCGCAAAAACCTTGATAGCCCTCTAGTAATTACTGAAACTCCAAGAACTCCATTCGAAAGACTTAACATTGACATCCTCGAAGTCCCGAATAAAAACTATGCCTTGACCATAAGAGACGAGTTAACCAAATTTTCCCAAGCATACCCAATCACCGACAAGTCTGCTAAAACAGTAGTCAATACGCTTCTTTTATTTTTCCAACATTTCGGAACACCTATTAGAATACACTGTGACTATGGTCGCGAATTCGATAACACCCTACTTAAAGATCTTTGTAAACTCTTCGACATTAAACTTTCATATTCAAGTGTTAGAAACCCGCAATCCAATGGATCATTGGAACGATTCCACTCTACTCTTCTAGATATGATACGAATTCATAAAGCCGAACATCCCGATGAACACCCCTTTAACATTTTACCCAATGCGGTAATCGCATATAACAACTCTGCCAATAAGACACATGGGTTCACACCCTATGAACTTATCTTCGGCCATACTTCCAGCAGACCCCCAGAAACTTTATACAACGAAAAAGACCTGATTACAAAATATATTAGACCTCAATAATAGAATTTCCCATTACTATAAGATCACCCGCGAAAGGACAGAACAACAGAAACAAAAAGTCCGATTTGACAAACATATTTCGGGAAATCCTCATAATTATCAAGTAGGTGATAAAGTGTACATAAGAGAATCTCAATTTAAAGACAAACTGCAGAACAAGTTTAACGGACCTTTCGAAATACTAGAAATCCATAAAAATTCAGCAACTTATTAAACTTATTATTAAACCCCCGAACTAACCAAAATACGAAAGAAAACTTTGATCTCATGAAACCATTCATAGAAGACTAATTTGTTTACAGGGTCTTCCTGCTGTTCGGATCAGCAGCATCCCAGTTCGAAATAAAAACCATAAATAACACAATAGAAATTTACTATCACGAGGAAGCACGAATTGACGTTTCAAATTGCAAATGGACACTATTAGTTCATAAAAATCTTTCCGTTCTTGAACTAGTCTTCACTACTAATAACAGACTCCTTGACACATTAACAAGATCTATTTCTTATAACCTCAACTCAATGAACCTATTCCGTGCCGACGTCCAAACTCACTTAAATCTACTTAACCAAATTTCAAAATCCATAAATAACAAATTCAGCGAAATTCATATGGATACCAGGATATATAAACGCCGATTAATTAATAGATGGTGCCGGTACAATCTTCAAGGCAATAACTGTCAACCTAGATGCCGCTGATGGGGAATATTTCACAAATAGTATCAATAGATTAAATCAGGGACAACTTCAAGTAGAAAACCTTTTGAAAAATCAAATTAGGGTAACAACTTCATTGATAAAAAACTTTAACAATACTATACAACAAATCCAACTTGACGAAAAAGCGTTCAATGAAAATATTCGGAAAATTGAAAATACTATATGTAAACTAAGCGATAAAATGACTTACGTGGAAGCTAAACTTTCATTTTTAGAAATGTCTGAAAGACTTATGGAAAACTACTTATTCTTAGAAGATAGCTTAAACGACGTGTTAAACTCAATTACAATGGCCCGTTTGAAAATTATTCACACTTCTATTTTAACCCCCGAACAGTTCATAACCGCCCTACAGGAAATATCGCAAAACCTCATAAAGAATAATTTGCCTCTACCTGTTAAATATTCGAGTATTGCGCGATATTTAGAAATCACTGAATTGGAGGCTTTTCAAACAGACTCAGACCTTGTTTTTATATTAAGAATACCTTTAATCGAACAACAATCATTCACTGTTTTCCGTCTATATCCTATTCCCGTCTACGATGATAGAACTGGCTTGCATCATGTACTGTCATTTTCCCAAAATTATATTGCCAAAAACGATGATTCTTTGCTGTATATCCCCATTAAAGACTTAAGTGAGTGCAAACCATTAACGATCCGGAAGAAATTGTGTTCAGAACTTTATGCGTACCCAATAGACTCGAGTGCTTTGTGTGAAGCCCAACTCCTCAAAAACTTTAAAACCGTACCAGATAATTGTAAAAGTGCAGTGATACTCGCCCAAGGCTACCATGTTCAAAAGTTAGAAACCAACGTATGGTTAGTCATGGTTGCGGAACCCCTCCGCATCACAATCAGTTGTCCAAATATTAGTGCGAAGACGAATGCAGTGCTTTTGTTGGAATAACTAAAGTCCAAGCAGAAGCATTCAAACCCACCAACATAATAGACAATTACCAGCCAGTTGTCATCCCCTTCAATTGTTGTGACACGATTTCAGAGAAAATCCAAGTCCCAGAGCTAAAACCATTAAAGCTCAACGACTTAAATGTGGATGAATTAAACATCGCCAATCATAAGTTGAACGAGTATTCGAAAGAGTTGGACGAACTAATTAACCAACCATTCGTCAACAAAAAAATTTCGTGGTTTACATATGCCACCATAATTTCCATAGTTATTATTATCGCTGCCTTCGTGCTTAAAGCATTTTGGACCAGTGGTCACACAGCCCAAAAGGACGAAAACCCTATGAAGTCATCACAAAGTAGACTGTCTAGACTCTTACCAAAGTTAAGACCTAGTCTAGAGGAGAAAACTGCCAAAGATATCGAACTTCAAGTAAATAAATAATGTTGTAAATTTTGATTATTACGTTTTCTCTTTTACCATTTTTATTATTTCATATTTCATATTTTTAATCAATATATTTTATGTAATAATGTGTATGAAAATTTATTATTATCTTTAGATTATTGTTTTTAATATTTTAATTACCTTATGTTTTATATTCCTTTGGAAATTTGTATTAGCATAATATTTTTATTCCTGATTTGCTTTTGTACTTATTTTATACAAAAAAAGTTCCTGTAACACAGCAACTTTTTGTTGGTAAGGGGAGTTGTTATATCCGTCATAAACCACACTTAGACTATTTACATCATAGCAACAATATAATAATCATTTCTCATAAATATCGTATTACACCTCATATTTCACGATATAGCAATTCCCACGGACAACGCTTTGCTTCCTTGCACGTGTAATCTGCTGATGCTTAGCTTGCAAAACCAAGATTATAAATTCACATGCGACGACAGCGAGCGTCATTAAGTTATATTTTATTCAATATTGTTGTTTTCAAGTTTTTAATTTTGTAATTCAAATAAAAAGTTTTTTTAAAAAGTTAATTGTGTTAGTATATATATATATATATATATATATATATATATATATATATATATATATATATATATATATATGTTTTAGGCGGTTTCCAGGAATTCATCCGCGTAGTTGATAACTGATCCCTGTCGGGATCGATGGTAAAATGACATCCCGACAGGGATCAGTTATCAACAACGCGGATGAATTCCCGGAAACCGCCTAAAACATTTAGTGCCCGCGAAAACTTAAAAACAAATATATATATATATATATATATATATATATATATACATGTGAGTATTTAATCAAATACAGGTATTCCAAATAATTTTGGAAAATGCGTGAGCCCCCAGTTTTTGAGTTTTTGGTGAGATTGCACTTTGTAACCTAAAAGTTTTCTTCATTTGTAGTTTCAATCGAGCTCAAAAATAAAAAAAAATATATGTCCAACAACCTTATACAAACTATAATTTTTAATATATTTTCTGTTGTCCATTGATTGTCCATTTGTTACATCATACCTTCGGAAGATTATGAAAATAATGTAGTAATAAAATAATTAAATTTACAATAAAAACTTACAGAATAATTAAAACGAAAGTTACTGCTACTTGAACGAAAAATCAATTCTGATCTACTACATTAACTAATTTAATACTGAACAATAAACAACCCTTGATGCGGAACTATCAAAGATGGTCTTTACATGATTTAACAGCAGGTAACGCTTCTTCCACATATATTTACTCAATAGTTTGACCGTTTTTTTAAGGAAAAATATATTCAATAAAAATATAGTTCGTTGTAGAATAGACGTATGTTCCTAACTTTCCATAACAAATCAGTAAATGCATTGAATTTCTTTACATTTTAAATACAGATCGTTAAAATGTCAATGACATGTATTTTAGGTAAAAGTCTTGTAATAAGAAGAATTTTGCAGGAATGGAACCATGTAATACAAAATAAATTGTTTATTAGATAAAATGCATGAACACAAAACAGGAATTAACTGATTCCCTACCTAAAAATAATTGATTCGGCTTTTAAATATATTCAAATATGTAGTTATAATTTGTAACATAAAAAAATAAATCCCTTTAAAAATAAAATTATATTAAATAATACATTAATATTGATTGTAATATTTAAAACATTAGGTAATACCTACATTTATCAAAAATATTTTTTGATTTGAGACTGAAGAATTTCAATAGTCTTAAAGTAAGAAATAAAACTAAATAGAACCTTTATTCTGGCATTTCACAGTTAACGATTTCACCTAACCTAACCTAAGCAGAAAATGAAATCAACCAACCCAAAAGTTAGTATGAACGTGTTATGTCTACTATTACATCCCAAATATTTACAAAACATAAGTACATATTAATAAACCTTCCATGAAAATCTTAAGATTCAATATGTCATTAACTTAAATGAAACACATAGTAAGCAAAGACTATTTCTGTTTTGTATGGAAAATATAAAGAAATATAAGCACCTACTATTAATTAATGATAAATAACTAATACTCACATTTGTTAAAAACTTTTCGCAGTGAATGAAGCTGAAAACTTGAACTTCACACAGTGAATTTACTACTTACCTTTACCAGCGTGCTGGTATCTTTAAATCGAAAGTATAACATTAAAATTAACAAAATATTATCAAATTTAAATTCATCAATTGCAACATAATTCGTATTTTAGTTGACAAACCATATTTACAAAGCAATGAAAGTTGCAAACTTACGAGAACCCAATGAATGACGATTATTATGTAATACAAAAGATAGAGAAAATATTGGAGTAAGTGGATCGAGAGCTATTTTGGAAAATGACACAAATTTACTATTGAAAATAAAATTTAACCATAATTTTTTAAAACACTTAAAATATTTTTTAATTTAAGTTTGTTTTTTAATTATTACAGTTTATTCAATTTTTCAGTTAAGATCCGACTTCTTTCCGCATCCACTATAATCTCTAGATTTAGCACAATCGATAAAATTTCTATTTCTCAGTATGAACAAATTCCATGTAACTGTTATTGAAACATGGGCTGATTTTGAAAGGTTTGAAAATAGTACTTTTTAGATAGTATATACAACAGATACAAAAACATTGTACTTAATAGGTGGATTGAGGTAAAAGCAAATTGCATTGGATAAAGAAATAAATGTTAAACATAAAACGTTGTTCACTTGTAGAGCTAATCATGTTGGTGTGTCTCTTTGCAAGTTTTTGACATGACGTCCGGGTCAATTACACATTCTTATTTTTGAACAGAAAAAAAGTTTATTGTTTAATCAAATTGTAATTCAAACGACGGCAGCTTCTTGCAGACACAAAAATTTTATCTCCGAGAATATTAACATACCATTTCGGTTATTAATATTAAGATTTTGCCGCTAATGATCTCCCAAATAGGTTTCTTTATAACTCACAACTATATAAGATTCCTTTTTACTATCAGATTGGGTTCTCTCGTATCGAAATAGAGAACATACATACATTATCAAATCGATTCGTTTGGAACACCAGTCGGTGAAAATAGCGTGTATTCGTCAATTGTTACTAAACAAAACAAAAATAAAGAAAATCGGTTGAGAGACAGAGCAGAAAATGGTACGTAACGTTTTGTCTTTGCCTATTTATATATAGATGTATGCTCAGTGATTATTCCAAAACGGCTTGGGCAAATTTGATGTTTTAAACGGAATTGTATTATGGAATATACAGAAAGATACCATATAATTTTCTATAACGTGAGATTTACGGATTACATTTCAGTGAATTTCAATACATCAACACTGTTTTCTCTAAAACGGCTCAACCAATTTGAATATTTTAAATTGTATTCTACAAAGTGATGTTCCAGCATGATTCTGTGTAATTATATATAACGTAAAACATACCCCTTTTCCTAAAATGGTAAAAATAATGGCAAAGACACGGTAAACATCAATGTAAATTTTCATCATAAATAAATGTCATGATATGCCTTGCAAGTATATCGAACAGGGTTTTTGCAATGCTTTTCATTGCAGTCGAGTAAAATGACACACAATATTCCCTTAGTGTATGGAAAAGAAAAGTTTGTAGGTAAGCGATGTTTTCTATATGGTATACGGTGGTAGGTGTTTACGTGCATCGAAATTCAAGCAGCAAGCAACGTGCGCAGTTGAAATATTGGGCGAAGTAAAATTGCAGTTAAATAGAATTATTAAAGTTATACGGGGTGGTTTAAAAAATGTAGTATGGGGTGGCACATAAGTAGATGCGTATACAAGGTGGTTGAAATAAGAGTGAAGTAAAACAGAGTGGATAAAAAAACTATATATATATATATATATATATATATATATATATATATATATATATATTCGTGTTATAGAGCGGAGGGATAAAAAATGTTAGAAGCAGTTGCATATACAGGATGATTGAAATATAAGTTGGAGTGGAATTGTAGTTATACAACGTGGTTAAAAAAATGTTATAGTGTCGAACATAAGTAGTTGCTTATACTTGGCATATTGGGCGAAATAAAATTATATGTAGACAGGGTCATTTAAATAATTGAAAAATAGAAACAGTTAATAGGGTGGAGAGGATTAATACTTATACAGTTCGGTTGCAACATCGTGTAGAATTGAATTATAGTTGTACAGGATGATTCAGAAAATGATAGACAAAGAATTTATATTCGGTGACCAATACACAGAAACATATACAGGGCGGTTTCATTATAGGGTGAATTAGAGTTACACTTATAGAAAGTGGGCCACATAATAAAACAAATAAAAAAGTTAAAAAATATTTGGATAATATAGAAATATATAAAAAATACAAATTAGAGAAAGGGAGAGGTAAGAATATGTTAAAATAATCAATAGAATTGTATCTTAAATCAGATAAAAAAAAAGTCAAGACAGTTATTGGTTCCACACTGTTTCTTAACGGTTTGTATTTCAAGCCAGTTGAAGTCGGTTTTTTTTAATATAAATTATTTGAGGTCGGTTGAAAATTAAGTCGAAATACGCTACTGAACATAATAATTACTTAAATAGAAATAAAATGAGTGTTTCCCACATTTGCAAAAAAAGGTTAATAAACTACCCTGGTGATTGCTTCGATCTTTACTTTGTAAAAATTCACTTTAATGTCATTAAAATAATTGTAATGAAGTATATTACTGAAATTAAAATACAAAATAATACCGATTCTAAAACACTTCGGTTTATGAGTTATATGCTTCTAACAGCTCTTTTTAATTAAACCAAATTTAATACTACGAACTGAATATCAACCACGATTTAAATGCTTCTTTAAGATTATATATATATATATATATATATATATATATATATATATATATATTATTCCGTTTGCTTTTGAAGCAATGATTTGTAGCAATTGCTAGTAACTCGAAAGATTTGAGTATATTGTTATAAAATTTATTTTACGCTGTCAAAATAGGAACCCTTCGAGAAATTAATCATCTTAAATAAAAACTAATCTTGAGAATAAATACACTGTAAAAACCATTCAAATAATGAATCATTATTGATGTAAATAAGTCGAACATTTATTTTAGACGTTTATATTAAGTGTAAAAATTTGTATGTGAACCCTAAGAAAATTTACCTACAATAATATTATATCAGTTGACGAAACAACAAGAAAAAATAACTTCATATCCGTAAACAATGAAGTTTTTAAAACTATTGCAATTTCAAATTATCATTAAACGATCTTTTTGTGTCAAATATATATATATAATAAATATTTGCTTGATTTACTTCCATCTCTAAATTAGATGTTGACGAAATAGTAGTAAAATGTATGATCAGAGACCCAATTTTTTCCGGAAATACAGGGTATTCCTAAATTGGAGGTACAAACGAAAACGGGAGATTCCTTGAATAGTTTTTGGAAGAAAAAGTCCCATAAACATGGGTCCGCAAACGTCTGCACTCCACAAGATATTCAAATGAAATTTGGCATAGATATTACAATTAAGAGTTTACACCTTGTGACATGCCAACTTCGATTGCAAATCTACAGGGTGGTATTTTTTCGGGAACACTGTCCACTGTTGTCCTTCAGAACTTTTTTTTTGGTGAGCCACTGGTACTTTCAAAAATTGTAAAGAAAACCTTTGTTGTTATACCAAACTTTATGTTCTCTTGTAGTTTTGTCGTATCTACTACCGATTTCGAGAAAAAAATTTTGAATGATTCTCTTGAAATCCTCAGAAAATTCCGAATTGTCATAGAAATCTAGTTACCTACCTAGTAGGCTGTGGTGAATGAAAAAATTTATTGTTAGTTTTCACACATCAAATTAAACTACTGTGTTTTGAAAATTAAAGATGGTTGCATTTTAATATCAAAATTTGCCGAATTTTACGAATTTCGAAATGGCTGTCATGCATTTCATGTATGGTCTTGCAAATGGTAATTCAAGAGAAGCTAAGCGTCTTTACATCATGGAACGCTATCCCAATAGAGTGATGCCTGGTCATCGCATGTTCTCTAATATTCACAGGCGTCTTTCAGAAACTGGATCTTTTTCTGCGAAAAATATTAATGCAGGTAGACCACGAAGTGTGAGAACACCACGACTCGAAGAGGCAGTGCTGAACGAAATAAAAGAACATCCAGGAACCAGAACAAGAAAAAATAGTGTTACCTTAAATACAAGTCATCAAGTTGTTTGGCGGATCTTGCGGGATTCTTTGCTCTGTCCTTATCACATTCAGAGGGTGCAGGCGCTCTTGCCCTCGAGATTGTCATCCAAGAATTATTTTTTGTCAGTGGTACCTCAACAGACTATTGAACAATCCTCATTTTGATTGCCAAATCTATTTCACTGATGAAGCCTGTTTCTCAAGGATTTCAATCATAAATTTTCATAATGAACACATATGGGCTGAGGAGAATCCACATGAAATTGCAGAAGCTTATTTTCAAGAGGAATTTTCATTAAATGTGTGAGGTGGTAATATTGGCGATTATTTGGTTGGTCCTTTCTTCTTGCCAGGGCGATTTACTGGTCAATCATACAGACATTTTTTAGAGACCGATTTGTCCTTGTTATTGGATGATATACCTCTTATGATGCGACGTGAAATGTGGTTCATGCACGACGGTGCTCCTGCTCATTTTTCACTTTTGGCTAGGGAGTATTTGAACGAAAATTATGTAAACAGGTGGATTGGACGAGGTGGACATCAGCCATGACCCGCCAGATCCCCAGATTTAAATAGTTTAGATTTCTTTCTATGGGGCCATCTGAAATCTCTAGTGTACATAACGCTAGTGAATACCGTAGACGAACTGAGAAATCGTATAATAGGCGCGTTTGATACAATTAGGAATACTCCAGGAGTGTTTGAAAGAGTTCGATCGTCTATGAGAAGAAGAACAGAAGCTTGTATAAGGGTTGGGGGAGGACATTTTCAACAATTGCTGTAGTTTAGTTCCTTTGTTGTTATTTAGTTTTTTTTATTATGATTAATTTTTGAGTTGTACGTTTCTTGCAGTAATACATTTTTTTGATGATTATACCAGTTTATCGAATCTTTAAGAATCATTGCTAGTTTAATAATTCAAAATTTTTTCTCGAAATCGGTAGTAGATACGACAAAACTACAAGAGAACATAAAGTTTGGTATAACAACAAAGCTTTTCTTTACAATTTTTGAAAGTACCAGTGGCTCACCAAAAAAAAAGTTCTGAAGGACAACAGTGGACAGTGTTCCCGAAAAAAATATCACCCTGTAGATTTGCAATCGAAATTGGCATGTCACAGGGTGTAAACTCTTAATTGTAATATCTATGCCAAATTTAATTTGAATATCTTGTGAAGTGCAGATACTATGAGAAAAAAACTTGAAACTTTAACACTCTGTATCTTGAAAACGAAACGTTTGCGGACCCATCTTTATGGGACTTTTTCTTCCTAAAACTATTCAAGGAATCTCCCCTTTTCGTTTGTTCCTCCAATTTAGGAACACCCTATATACGATTTTTAACATAAAACCTTTTGTCTCGAAGTATATCAGTTATATTGTCCAACATTTTTAAATTTCAAATTGTACATTATCATATTGCCTTTGAGAATTTTTTTACATCTTTGTCTTATTTGCCATTGAAAACGAAGTCTGATTAACACTCTGAAACTCATGGTAATTTTGGAAAATACACTATTTCCTTAAATGTGGTATTATTTCCAAAAAATCCACAAAATACCTTCTTCTGCTGTTTGTTGACATTCATGTCAATGATGATATTGTTATAAAATTCATTTTACACCGCCAAAGAGAAAAAATTAAGAAACCTTCTAAATTGATCGTTTCGATAAAAACAACATAAACATCAAACCGACTGAAATAATAAAAAAAGATACAAGGGCTATCCCGAAATTCCGATGGGTGTCGAAAAAAGGCGTCCTCGAAAAGGTCCTTGAAAACGCTCCGACAACAAGTATGTTCTACGCTGGCTATTTAAAGGTCAATCTGAGTAGTTTAGTTATATTCGTTTGATTGAATCGACGGAGAGAAGCGATCAGCTGTTTCCATTAGTACTACTCATAGTGTTTGTAAACAGTGGATTTATTAGTTAAAAATAAAGACATTGAAAGTGAAAGCGAATATTTGAGTAAATTTGAATCTATTGCAATATTTTTTTCCAAAAACCAGCATTCATCCTTATTGATAATTTATTCAAGTAGCTGATATAACCATATATCAGTGAAAAATGTTCGTATTGAAAGCTGAAAAAAGCAAATTGAAACTAAATAAACCAGCTGTCCGGTCTATGCAATAGTTTGAAGTTCGTTAAAATTTTAGATTGTGTAAAACCTAAAGCAGAGAAAAAGTTTTTTGGCAAAAAATTTCAAAACTAGAATTATGACGCTTCAAAATGTTTTTGTACACCTTAATACTATCATTTTCAATAAAGACTAGAATTTTCAAAAATCACTAAATATGTAGAATTTCTTCTTTGATCTTAGTAGCATATTAGAAGAAAAACAACAGGGAACCTTAAAAATTCAAGTACTGAAAAACACCCAGTTTTATACCCTAGCATAAGCTTTCGTGTGAGAGTACAAAATTTTGTGTTTGTACATTTATTAATTCAAAAAGTTCATCATTCAAATTCGAACAACAGAATTTAATCCAAATCTTAGAATGTAACAGTACAATAACTGAACTGAAAACCGACATGGATGATTGAATAATGAAGTTCAATTAATAAATCAGGATGCTGAACCTGAAATCCAGATAATGGTGATTCACTTATGAGTAACATTCAAAAACTCAAAATAAAATTGAAACCAACCTTAACGGTATTGAAGAGCATTTCTAGACTATAATTGGAAATTCAGAACAGCCATATTAAGCGAAATCCACCAATTGCAAAAACTTCACAATTTGAAATGGTTGCTATAACCAATGAATGGTATATTCAGGGAAAAGTTACATTATTACTGATTTCTTTGAGAGAATCAGCATTAACATTACTACAGAATACACGAGTAGAACAACGAGATACTTTTAATAAATTAATTTCAATTATCCATGGAATGTATGGCAATGAATCCTTCAGGCAAATTTAACAGGTTCAAGTTAGTTCTCGAATCCACATACATAAACAAAATTTGTAAGAATTCGATACGGACATCCTAGCTTTCCCAGATGCACCTGGAGAATTTAAAGAACAATTTGCCACTCAGAGTTTTATCAATGACAATCGGGGCGCAGAAATTCAGAGTGTTTGCGACTCAGTGGCATAAAGAAATGTAACAAAGTCTTCATTCGTGCCTTAAAATTCGAAGTCGTTATAAACCTGTTTCGACTTAGGGTAATAACAGTTACCTTCGATTTTAAGAGCAGAGGGAGCCTGCCAAAAAACAGATTTCTTAAATGCGTGCGTCCCAGATGAGAAAGATTGTTGAAAAAAAATTAAAAAAATGAAATTAGACCAACCAGAACAGAATGCCTCCGATACGAGCATACAGACTTCAAAAGATACTGCAGAGTTAGGCTGCCAAAGTGTGCCCCAGGAAAGTGTTTGCAAAGATGGCAGCAATCTAGTTACCAAAGACACCATAAATTGCTGAAGAATCACCTTCCCATTCGATTCCATCGCTGCAGTATCGATTGTAAACTAAAGTTGTAAATACAACTGAAGTTTTTCTAATTGTCGACATCATCCAGCTGCGACAGTCACCAGCGAATACATACCTCTTTGGGACAAAGTAGAACTCATAAATAGATGAAGCAGGAATCCAGTTTATAGTCCTAGAGGCATCATTAAAGATGATTTTTTTGGGGTATGAGGAATGGAATAATCTTTGATTCCAGATATAACGTCTTGTGGTTCCCGAATGAAGACTTGATGCATTTTCAAAACGAATTATTCTGGTTTCCATAAGAAGACACAGTCTGATTAAACAACCATCAGAGGCAATAAGAGGCTCAACGAGGTAGATTTTAGAATCTAATGGAACCCCAAAGCCAAAATTAAAATTGTATATCTGCATTCACCAACCAAGAAACGGATGGGTCCGCGCGGACTACCATAGAACACTTTCATTCCAATCAAGTTCATGTAACGTTAAGAATTTAATTTCAATCTTACTTGTAAGCGAAAGGCCCCTTCTCCTTTACTACAGGTACTTCTCCTGATAAAATTCCCTCAGGATTCTGAACATCAAAAAGGAAAACTTTAAATGTAAATGGAAACGGCATTTTCAAAAACATTTTCCATTGCTCCATATCTTCTTGTAGTACCTTCATCTGAAAATAAAATTAAACTGTTTATTCTTTATTGAAGATAACAAAATTATGGAAAGGTTAAGTGAATTTAAAAAAAAAAATGACTAAAGTTATTCATAAAAATGTGATTTCGTTGTTAGAAAAATTTGTATTATAAACATGATCTCAGTAATAAATAATCTGAACTTACAGTATTTCATTTAATACCGTAAAAACAATTTTATGCTTAAATATGGCTCTTTTACAGTAATATGAACCAACGGTAAATTATTAGTCAATTCAAGCTTATCTTTTGAAAAATAAATGAAAAAAAACACAAAAGAGAAAAGGCAAAGAATCAGGTTTCTTTATTTTTCAGTTTTCAATATAACTTTTTCTGATGCAATATAAAGGTAAGCATGAGTTTACAAAGAGAAAGTTGTACGTCAAGCGCGTCTTTCTGATAAAATTTGAATAAAATACTATTATTTAGAAGGTTACAACTTTTTGTCAACTGTTCTTGATCTTTCTTGCATACTCTAATATTTTTATTTTTAATTTCTGTATTTTTTTCAAAAAACTGTTTTTTATGTTTTCTTGGGAATTACACCACAATTGAAATAAAAAGCTGTATATTGAAAGAAAATAAATTCAACAAAGAAAAAACAATTATAAAAAATGTTTTCACTGGAAACAATTACCCCACAAAATGTATAAACAAAGAGTTAAACAGACTTGAACAGAGAACAAACCTTCCGAATCAACCCAGAACTGCTCTTATTAACACTTACTCAGGACAACCACATTACAGTTACAAGTTACAACTATACTATACATACAACAACAACAACAATGTTAAAACAACATTTCAAACAAGAAATACAACAAAACTCAGAACTCAAAAACTGCATATACAAGATTCCTTGCGAATGCAATAAATTTTATATCGAAGAAACATCGAGACCATTAAACGTGCGAATAAATAAACACAAGAATTACATAAAGAAACATACAATTGACAATACAATACAATTTGACAATTCAACTATACTTCACAAAGAACAACATACACAAAACGAAAAATAAAAGAGTTTGCCTTCATTTTTTGAATGAAGACGATTGTATTGCTTCTACTTCTGTAGAATTCAATCTTATCTGGTTACCGACAATTAAGAAAGAAATTATTAATGGTCCTCTCCTTTTGAACAACCCAGTATCGGGATAGTTCATAAGGTGTTTCCTAGGTTTTCCCTTATGACGTTAATGGGATCACTGAAACAGCAGAATTCTTTGATCGCATTTATGGCGACTGCGCTATCTTATAACAAAGTCGTACCAGGAACGCCACTTATGAACTCTAAAGACAACTCTTTCAAATTCTTCCAACTTAAAAGCTATTTAATTAAATATATTATCTTTAACAATTTTTTGGTACCTGTATATTTAAAAACAACAAAAATTTTTCTTATGTCAACTTAAATGTCATAAATCTAACTTTTAATTTGCAATTTACATTTTCAATTCATATTTTAAAGCCATTGACAACGAAGTCAGAATCACTTTGAAACGTTTAGTATTTTCTTTCAAAATACAGCTTTTTATTTCACTTGTCGAATTATTCCCAAGAAAACATAAAATTAATCAAGAACATGCCACAAATAACATTTAGAAGACAAAAACCAGATTATCGTGTTTTTAATGTTTTTATCTTTAAATAAAAATAGTAAACTGAATTAGTAATATCCCCATTGTTTTCCAAAAATACTTTGAAAAAAATACACGATTTTTCCGAATAGGTACAAAAGCAAACGTGGTATTCCAAGCACTTATGGGTTTGGCTATAAGAAATATAAACGGTACATTTTGAAATTGAACAATACAAGCTCTTAATAAATAATTTTTTTTAATAAAACTATGTTTTCTTATCACTAAAGCAATGTTCATAATCGTTTTAATAAAAAAAATAAAAACATAGGTGCATGAGAAACATGAAAATTTACATTTGTAATTTTACATAAACTCAACAAATTACATCTTAAAAGCTTTTAGTAACGATCATTTTAACGGGCTTGACCTCACTTTTATTTTTTATAAAACGGTGCTTATACCGGTTAGGTAATAGCTATACATTAAAACAAAACGTTATTTATTTAAAAATGTATAATGGTAATTAAAAATAGTTGGTGATTTTTAAATTTATGAACAAGGAACAAGAAGTTACCAAGTTAAATTATATTTATAATATCTGAATATGCAAAGATTTGCAAATTCAACTCGTAATCGCAGGTGATTATTGCAGGTGTTTCAAAATAATAAATAGCTCTTTGCCCATTGTTATATACAATTTCTGAAAGATTCACTAAAATGTTCAGTTGTCACTGAATTTGGCCATTTAGAATATAGGAAAACGTCTAAACGGTTTAAGTCCTCGATTTTTCACTGGGTGACGAATTTGTGCACTTTTAGCCATATTGCACTGAAAAAATGGTGGAACGAAATTCACCTTCCGAACTTTTAAAACGTTTGCATGCGATCGACTTATATAGGGAGTTTTTCAATACTTATCTCATTCTCATTAGTTACAACGGCAACTTTCATATTCATGTTTTAAAATACATTAAATATTAGTTACATTGCACGATACACATTCAATCATAATTACTTCAACGTTTCGATTATAAAGATTTAATTATTTAATTTGCAAATCAAATACTCTAACACATTTGTATTTACAAAGGTGTATTATATCTAGCTATTTATGATCATTTTGTTTGTTAAGTTATTATGTTTAATAGGAAAAAGAATATTTTAGTGTAATTTTGCCATTTATAAAGGATTTGCGATTACTATTGGATTAATTTACTTATTTTTCAACATTTTTCAATGACCCTTCCCCTTTTTATGTATGATTTGAGTAGAAAGACAGCATTTTTCGCGATGTCTCAGTAGGGCACTTAAGGTAAATTGTGGACCTACCAAGTCTATGTAGACAATTCTATGTTATTACATTTACCGTATTCTGACAGTTAGTCTCAATCTCAAAAAGCAACTGGTCACTATAGCATAGGTACCTGCATAGGGATTCCGTAACTCGTTATGGTCGAAACGGAACGTTATGCCACAAAAAGCAAAAAGCGATTTGGACTCACAAACATTTAATAACATTGCAATCTAAGGAGTTTAAATAATCGAAAGTCACTACAAGCTTGGCAAATTGATCTACTTATCGCCAATTCGGAAATTTTCTTTATTAGTTACCAACTTTTTACAGTACAAGCTTAAAAAGAAAATACCCCATATTTTGGGGGTTTTTAAGGCTAAAATACTTTATTTCTACGAGTTTGCTGTTAAAACTATGTCAGTTATGTCTTATAAACTATTATTGACGAATTTTGAAATAAAAGGGTTTTTTCCATTTTAAAACTAGGGACCATAAAATTATATGCAGTTTTGGTATTGTTCAAAATTTTGTCACAAAATTAAATTTTTTAAAAAATCTCTATTGACATATTTGGACTCCATGTCTTGAAAAGGTTATCTCACGAGCTTCAAAGCTTTGTATCTGCTATCGTCATCAGATGAATACTCTTAATTAAAAAAAAATTCTACTGGGCTCGCTAATTAATTGTTCGAGATTATTATGCTGTCTCTATAAATTTCCATTACCAATAGAATTAAAATTCGATTCACTTCGTTAGCTCCGCCCTTGAGAGCAAGTTCATTTTACCACTACATTGATGCAGTTATAATGATATTAGATTACATCAACATAAAATAACGAATTTTGTAATAAAAAAGGTGTTTTTTTCATATTTAAAACTCAGGGACCACTAAAATTATAGAATAGCCATTTTGATTGGTATATAATAAGTTGCCTGAACAATCCAAGCCTTGTTATAGTAAAAGTCAATGGAATGTATTCAGCAATCTCTGAGAGTGTTGTAGGTTTTCCATTCTGTCTTGGAAGTTGGATCCGCAGGCAATGGCTTGTATTTTCCTTTTGACAGTACGTCCTCGATTTTCTTTTTGTACTTCGTTCCGTCCATCAGGATGGTGGCATTTCCTTTGTCAGCTGGTAGAATGATGATAGAGTCCTTAAGTGACGGATTCGTTGATGTTTTGTTTGATGTGTTGTGTTTTCTCAATTGCGGTCCGGACTTTCCATCGAAATTCGTCCAGTTGCTGTGCATCTTTGCTGCCTATTGCTGACTCCACTGAACTGATGATATCTAGTACTGGCATCTTTTTTGGAGCTACAGCGTAGTTTAGACCCTTATAAAGCAATGTTTCTTCTACTGCTGTGAGAACTCTGGATGACAAGTTCACCACTGTTTTTTTGTTGGATGTATCCTTCGGCAACTGCTTCCGTCACACCTTTTGGCCGATTCGTCTGATGTTGTCACAGTGTTTTTGGATCGAAGCAAAAATCGACATGTGGTCCTCCTCGTATGTGCATCTTCTGATTTCTTGACACCTTTCTTCCGCGTCCTTCAGAAGTTGGGATTTCTTCCAAGGATGATGTTTAATTTCTGACTTCACTAAAGCGTGACTGGCCTTGTCGAGTAGATTGGTGACTTCAGTTTGAAACCATTTGGTATGATTTTTAGGTCTTTGACGTAGCGCAGGAACTTGATGTGGTCCTCTTCTCTGGTAATCTTTTTCACGGTCTGCTCGTATCCTCTGAATTTCCCATTGATACCGGGTCCGTACCGGGCTTCCAATGTTAGTTTGAATCTGGTAGACAATGTTGCTCGTTCCTCGAAGTTGTCTTGGACTTCCATCGTCTTGAAAAGGTTGATCTCACAACGTTTCAATAGCTTTGTATCTGCTATCGTCATCAGGTGAATGATGGGAAATTCAGTTTATCCGTGGTATTTATACCTTTAATCGGTCATGCGTCGCCGGTCATGGTCATTGGGTCTCATCCGGTCCAATCAGCGTCGTTGTATCTGGCGGTTGGTTGTCGGTGATGCGTATCGACAGTGGCCGAAGAAGTGGTTTCCAAATGTTTTTAATTTGGACGCTGAGCTCGCTAATTATATCCTCGTTCGAGATTATATATGGCATCATGGAGAGACACAACTACAGGCATTCCTGGAGCACCTAAACCGATGCCAACCATCCATTAGAGTCACCATAGAGATGGAAGAAGGTGGGGGTGCCTACCATTCCTAGATGTAAAGTGTCAAAGGACTAGGACCGGAATCCAAACAACAGTCTACAGGAAGGCTACCCACACAAGACAGTATCTACATTACAATTCTAACCACCCATCAACAACGAAAACTGGCATCATCAAAACTCTAATCCATAGACCCAAAAATATCTGTAGTACGCCAGAAGTCCTCAAAGAAGAACAAGTGAAACTTAGAAAAGGCCTTTTGACGAATGGATACCCGGAAACCATCATTAACAAGGCGTTTGAAGAACTGGACAAACCACCTAGGCAGGAAGAGGAAACCACGATAGCAACACTATTATTACCGTATACTAAAGGCTTGTCGGAGACACAGATATAGAATCAGAATGATTTTCAAAAGCAGCAACATTCTACGGAGCATGATTACAAGAACGAGGCCGGGCGCTCCAGCAATACCAAATAACTGCATATACAGTATACCTTGTGAATGTGGCAATCTTTACATTGGAGAGGGGTTAGCTGGGCTAGCTAACCACGCGTGGACCGAACACCACAACATCAACTGGGACCAGGCCAGGGTAATTCACAAGGAGGAGCATTGGTATAAAAGAAAATTTATAGAGACAGCATATATAATCTCGAACAAGTATATAATTAGCGAGCCCAGCGTCCAAATTAAAAACATATGGAAACAACTTCTTCGGCCACTGTCGCTACGCATCACCGACAACCAACCGCCAGATACGACGACGCTGATTGGACCGGATGGGACCCAATGATCATGACCGGCGACGCATGACCGATTAAAGGTATAAATACCAGGGATAAACTGAATTTCCCATCATTAACCTGATGACGATAGAAGATTCAAAGCTATTGTAACGTTGTGAGATCAACCTTTTCAAGACGATGGAAGTCCAAGAAAACTTCGGAGAACGAGGAACATTGTCTACCAGATTCAGACTAACATTGGTATTTAGGAGTTTTTTGGGTCTCTGATCATGAATCCGGAATTTACAAAATTCAAGTTGGCAGACGAAATTTTCGTCTCGTGAGTTATTTTCATCGCCAATATGGTATCCCCCTTCTTGAATTTTATCTATCAAATTCGTGATCAGCGAACCCAAAAAACACCTTATAAGAAGTTTAGTGAAAACGGCTGATTTTTTTAAATTTTCATTCGCTATCTGGGATCAACTATTTCAAATTTTGCAAATCTGACCTCGGATTCGTGATCGGAGACCCTAAAAACCACCCTAAACCAATTTTGGTGGAATTGACCATTATTTTCAAAAATTTAATTTTTTACGGTTTCTATGTAATTACTCTGTAAAAATTAACCTGATTTAAAAAAATTATATGACAAAAGATTGACAAGAAAGAGACCTTTAAAAACTGGTATCATTAAACACCTTTGTATTTAAACTTATAGAAGTCATATTCACCCCCGCTCAGGGGTTGAAACTACAGGGTGACCGATACATGTAAAATGTGTTCCCCGTAAGTATAAATTAACGGGTTTTTTGTCTTTTTCTTTTAAAGATATTTTAAAAGTTATTTTGGGTGGCTAGTTCTGAAATGAAAGCCTTGTAAATACATGGTATTCCATCTCAAACGAGCCACCTTGAATATCTTGGTTATTTTCAAAACTATTGCAATAAGAAAAAACAGGTCGATTTTTGTTTCGAGGGGGAATTTTTTTGAGGTGAATTAGCGCTTGTGCGCATTGAACATAAACAGGCTTCAATGACCTTAAGATTTGAGATAGGGAAAATAGGTGTCTTATATCATTTGAAAGCCCTTTTTACGAACTATCCCGTCGGAATACAAATTTGTATGTAATAATAAAAGAGTATTAAAAAAAACAATTTACATTACTATACAATGCCTCTAAAGCAAATGTTCAAAGTGTCTTCCATTGACTTTCATACAATAGTACAACCTTGACTGAAAGCCGTCTCTGACATGGTTTATCATAGTCGGTGTTATCTGACGACACTCCGCTATAATTCGTTGACGTAGTTCGTCCAAATTCTCATGCTGAGTCATAAAAATTTTGGATTTAACATGTCCCTACAAAAGAAATCCGAAGGGTTCAGATCAGGTGTATAGGACCTCTTCTTCCAATCCAGCGACCAGGGTATTCCAAATCCAGGTATTGACGAACTGGTGCGGCGTAGTGAGGAGGAGCTCCATCTTGTTGGAAATGCAATTGCTCTTCATGTAGTAGAGGATCATTTTCTAATTTTTCTATTATCAATGCATTAATTTCATTTTCCAATATATTGTGATAAATTTCACCATTTAAATTACCAGGAATAAACAGGGGACCAATTAGATGATTTCCCAAAATCCCTGCCCAAACGTTTAGTTTCACCGGATGTTGACTATGAGCTTCCCGAAATAAATGAGGATATGTATCGCTGCAAAATTTACAGTTATGTCGGTTAACCTCCCCATAAAGTGAAATAGTGCACTCATCCGAAAAGCAAACATTGTACAAGAAATTTGGGTTTTCGATCATACGGTGGGTCATAATTTCGCAAAACTGGATGGAATTTGTTCTTATACAATATTCTAAAAACGTTAGTTTTGCTAATACCGGAACCTGCAGAGATTTGCTTGACAGACTGCGTGTTTGGTATAAGTTGGACATGGTCCAATGTAGCCACAGCTACCCCTTCATAATTTACAATCCCAATGGGACCTCTTTTTTTTATTCATTACTGAGCCCGTCTCAACAACTTTTAAAATCAACTCCAATAGGTATTTATGACGAACGTTAAGTTCGGGATGGTTTTGGTTAAAAACCCTTGCAGCAGATCGAGCACAATTTTGATTTTGGTAATAAAGACTTACCAGCTAAACACGTTCTGGCAATGTGTATCCCATCATTAACTTTTAAATTTTCAACAAATCAGTAAAGTAATAACTTGACAGATAAATTTACAACGCTTCAAATGATCGAATAAATGTCAGAGCAGATAAACAAATTTGCTGTAAATATCAGCAAAAAATAATGTAAAATAAATGAATGTTTGCATTTAATGTTTTTCTTGTATTGTGTGTTATTACAGGGTGCGGCAGTCCGTTAGGCTTTATGTTACATGAACAGGAATTGCAATATTTTTTTTATTATGGCGGTATAGTCCGTAATAAGGGCTTTCAAATGATATACGACAACACCTATGTTCCCTATCTCAAATCTCAAGGTCATTGAATTGGCCTGTTTATGTTGAATGCGCGCAAGCGCTAATTCACCTCAAAAAATTCCCCTTCGAAACAAATATCGACCTATTTTTTCTTATTGCAATAGTTTTTAAATTAACCAATATATTCAAGGTGGCTCGTTTGAGATGGAATACCCTGTATATCTGTTACTTTAATGCGGAAAAATTCAGAGAAACATTACTTTTCAAATCCAAGATGGTGATTCCGCCAATTAGCGGTTTTCATAGAAAACTGAAAATAGATTCCAGAATTTTCTTTTGAGCACTTAAGTTTTTCTCTACATTGAGTAATTCCCAAAATACAGTACCTTACACGTTTATGTGATAGGTAAAATTGTATATGCTGACCTAATTGTTTAAACCAAATTATAACTTTTCTACTAAAATCATTTGGTTACTATAATTTATATAGTTAAACAGAGAATTATATAAAAAGTTAATTGTCTTAGAATGTTATATGCACAGGTAAACGCAACCACTACCAGAGCTAGACAGGGGAGAATCCAGAGGGTGGCGTTCGCCCCATCCGAGAGCCTCAAGGTCAGTGAATATGACACTTAATCGAGAGTAATCTTACATATCAGAGCCTAAAATAAGATAATTTCTATCAGTTAAACAGAAGCTCGACTATATTTAACACAATAGGTCAGGTAATACAATTTATCCAAAGCCACAGAGAGATTGCCTCCCACTTAATTTAATTTCTTAGGAGATCGCCTACTCTGACGCTCTTTATCGACTTCTTTGAAGCTGGACTCTGGATCCGCCCCTACAGCCTAACTTCAAAAAGAAAGGGGAAAATTTTTTCTAAATCTCATACCATCTTTTAAATGTTTGTTGTGGTAATTAATTTTAACTACGTATGGAATAGTTAACTAAATTACTGTGTAATAAAATTAATTCGTTGTCACAATTATAAATAATTGCCACAATTTTATGGTTTGTTCAAATTTTCTGAGACTATTAGTATTTCACTAAAATTAATTAGGGATAAATTCTCGAGTAATTTCGATAAGGTTGTTGAGGAGGTATTTGATTATGTTGCCTGGTCATAAGTACCTGAATTTGTAAACAGAGAACAAAGTGTAATAAGGCAACTTAAAAAATGCCCGGATTACTAGTTGTCTGTATATAAATAGTCTTTTGTATATTATCAATCGCTGGGTGTTATAGCTGGAAATTTATTCTTAAATTCTCGGTTTGATACACATTTTCTTGTCAACAAATTTTGACAACAGTCATCCGGGATATTTTCGAATTTGCCTTACTACACTTTGTTGCCCATTACAATTTCAAATACTTATCTCATGCAGGAGAAATCTGGAAAAAAACCCTAATGAACAGTAATGAACAGGCAAAATAATTAATTTCGTCATCTTTTTTTTTCTGTAAGTGTAAAATATACAAGTTATTTTTTTCGTAATTAGACAGACGACAACAAAAACTAATTATTATAATAAAACCTAATAATTAATCACCTCCCAAATTTTGTCCTGAATTATTTCAGGAACCATTTTAAATCCACCATACAACCCGCCACCGATGAAAAGGAATCCGAGAAATCCCAAAAAAATAATAGTTTTAATCCCTATTCCACAAATTGGTTTGATCACCATATTGTTATTTACCACAAAAACACAGTTGATCACACACTGAAAATCTTTTCTATGAGTACTATAATGCTATTAAATGTATATCAAAATATACAATGAAAATAAAATAATGACCTACGTCACGAAATGACCATGTAATTTGTATCTATATCATGATCTCAATTCTAAATTACATCTTCGTCATTATTCGATTATCCATTACTGTTGAAAATAATTTATTATTCAATGAATTGAGAGTAATGTAATAAATCTCGCTGAATATTTTAGAGAGTCACCTAATGCAAGCATTTTGGGAAATTGGCCGATTATTATCAGCAACACCACTTTATTTACTATTCAGTTCTCAAGAGTAGGTCAAACATTATTATTTATAAGAATAATGCATGTATATTACTCACAATGTTTTGTTCAAGTGAAAACCATATAGCTGATAGTAGAAAGATGACATTTTTCATTAGATCTATACTACATTTTCACATATTATATATGAAGTAAGCAAATGTAGTCCATATGCAATTTATCTATTATTTCCAGATATTATAAATGTTACAGAGTAATTTCTCGTAATTTATTATTCTGTTAACTTTGCAGACAGAAGGCGAATAACAACTGGGAAACAAGGAAATTAGATTGTCGCTTTGGCAACTTCAGATGGGGCACTAGGGACACGATTTACATACTCGTAATTTATACATTTACATATATATGTCAAGCGCATAGTTCCGACTCAAAATCGATGCTCGATAGCATAGTTCCGAGACATATGTATAGTTCCGCGACTGCCTTGGAACTTTTATATGTATAACGTTGAGTTCCGGTGCAGTCGCCGAACTATTTTTAGATAATTATAATTTGGATTAAACTATAATGTTTTAATAAATGTGTTTAGACAGACTAGTAAAACAATTATTTTACGACTGGAAATTTTATTTTTTATATTACAGGATATTTGTCTGATATTTTCCTCAAAACATTGGTTTCTAACAATTAAAAAAAATATTTTTGATGATTGTAGGTTTACTAGAATTAATTATATTTTATAATATGCTATGAAAGTCGAACTTTAACGAAGTTTTCACAAAGAAATGTATTAAATTCCAGAAATGCAAGATAATAGCTATTATCAAAAAATTAATAACAAATTATATATGAAAAAAATATATTTTCTAGTAAATATGTGAAAATGTCTTCCTAAAAAGTGTAATAATTAAGCTACAACTTATAGGTACTTGTTAATAAATAACTTGAACTTGAAACAGTACACAAAAATGATTACAATCTTTAGGAAGATACTTAAAGCAAAAAAAAACACTTTTAGGTAGTTCCTACGACAAGTTTTGCTAAATATAATATCATTAATATAGATTTTAACGTTTAAATTGCATATCTACTTGTTTTTAATAGCTTAATTAATTAGTTGTCGTACATATTGGAAGGTTTGGCAACCTTGTAGTCGCACAGAATTCGAACGCATACGCGGAATTGATGTTACAGTTAAAAATGGTATTCAGAAGGATAGCACTGTTCTCAGAAATTTTATTTAACTCGGAGACGGTTAAAAATACCAAATGCGAATGAATGAATATAAAAAATTCACCAACAAAAAGTTATGGTAGTGTTTACTTTATACATTCGAATAGATAATGATATTTTATTCCTTGACCTTAATGTATATTATTGATAAATTGTTAAATTCACACTTTCTGTATAACTTATATTGTTCTATGTGATTAAACAGATATTCTTAAAACTGAATTCTTTATAGTATAAGTTTGCAATAGGAACTATATGAAACATTATCGATAAACAAGGAATTTTATAAAAATATACTTTCAAATGTTTCCAAATATTTTTCGGCATATATGTTTTGCTTGCTAATGTTTAAGCTAGCTAGATATTTTATAATTTTCAGAGAATAACAGTTATACATATATATAAAAACTCATAAAAACAAAAAATTAAATTGGTTTGTGGATTATTCTTCATTTTTTGTTTAAAAATATAATTTACAAATTACACAAATCGTTTAATTGTTCTGATTTGGAAAAAATATTTGAAGTTCTAGATTCATCTACAGTTTCA
Organism: Octodonta nipae; assembly: GCA_034190945.1. Classification (NCBI taxonomy): domain Eukaryota; kingdom Metazoa; phylum Arthropoda; class Insecta; order Coleoptera; family Chrysomelidae; genus Octodonta; species Octodonta nipae. Next base: position 45,176,286 of record CM067221.1, on the reverse strand, counting down.
TAAGGACTAAATTAAAAAACTATCTTATGTTGTTGTTATTTAATTCCGCGATTTCTTTCATCATACGATTTGAAAGCTATTTACATTTTTAACCGACTTCAAAAAAGGAAGCGGTTTTTTATGGATGCTCAATGAGTATTCAAAAACGGCTTGGGCAATTTTGATGATTTAAACGGCATTGTATTAAGGAATAATACAGAAAGGTACCATATAATTTTCTATATCGTGAGATTTACGGTTTTCCAGAAAATCAGAAAAAGCAGTGATTAAAGGACTACATTACAATGATTCTACAATGTTTCCTCTAAAACGACTCAATCAATTTGAATATTTTAAATTGTATTCTACAAAGTTATGTTCCAGCTTGAATCCGTATATTTGTCGATAAGAAAACATACCATTTTTCTGAAAATCGGAAAAATATGTGCAAAAAAACGGTAAACATAAATGTAAATGTCACAAATATCTAGCTTAAATGTCAAGATATGCCATGAAATATCGTATTGGGTGTTTGTAACGGTTTTCATTTTAAGGAGCTTGCAGATGAGTGAAATGGCACAAAATACTCCATTGGAGTATCAGAAATAAAAATTGTTATTTGAGCGATCGTTTCTATACGGTGGTAGGTGGGTGTGTGTGCATCGAAACTCAAGCAGCAAGCAATCTTATAAATAATTGTGATATTGGGTGGTACATAAGCAGTTGCATAGGATGGTTGAAATATAAGATGGAATAGAATTAAAATAATACAGGGTGGTTCATAAATGTTGTATTGGCGGCACATAAGGAGATTGAAGTAAGAGTGGAGTAAAACTGTAGTTATACAGAGTGGATCACAAAACGTTAAAAAAATTGTTAAGTAAGCATATCCACTAAGGATATTTGAGTTACAGCGTTGAAGGTTCAAAATATGTCAAAAGCGTTTGCATATACAGGATGGTTAACATATAAGGTGGAGTGGAATTATAGACAGGATGGTTAAAAAATGCTTTATAGTGTGGAACATAAGTAGTTGCTTATACTTGACATATAGGGCGAAGTAGGTGATTTAAACAATAGAAAAATAGACAGTCAATAGGGTGGAGAGTATTAATACTTATACAGGGCGGTTGCAACATCGTGTGGAGTTGAATTATAGTTGTACCGGATGGGTCCGAAAATGATAGACAAATGATTTATTTTGGGTAACCAATACAAAAAAATACAGGGTGGTTGCAATATAGGGTGAATTAGAGTTATTATACTAATAAAAAGTGATCGAAATAATAATGAAACAAATAAAAAAGTTAAAAAATATGTAGAAAATATAGAAAAAAATGCTAATTAGAGAGAGGGGGGAAGATAGAGATAATAATACGCCAAAATAATCAATAGAACTGTACCTCAAATTAGCTAAGAAAGAATATATGTCAGAAAATAGTGGTTGAATGCACAGGGTTTCTAAACGGTCTGTTCTTTTTTAACCGACTCCCAAAAAGGAGCAGATTATCAATTCGTCGCGTATTTTTTCGTTTTTTGTATGTATGTTACCTGATTTCTTCTTCTGTGGTGCACCGTTTTGAACGAATATGGTCTTGTTTAATAGAGTATACAGGGTGTAAACGGTTTGAGTGCAAAGATTTTGAAGAACAATACTTCAGGCAAAAACAAATCAAAAAGCTTTATAACATTTTCTAAAATAAACTATAGTTTTGCCAAAAAAACCCATAAAGTTAGATTTTATGTAGCCCTTGCTACAGTGAATAATACAATAATTTCGATTTCAAAATGTCGGTAAATCTAAATATGTAAATACTCAATAGCTTATACATCTTTAATAGCCACATTAAAAATGAAAATTGATTATTTAAACTCGAAATATGCTTTTATAATTTAGTGTAAGTTTCTCCGAATAGATATGGCAACGTGGCATACAGACCAACTTATTTACTACATTTTTTAACGACGACTGAGAGTTACGATTGTTTTTTGCGATTTCGATTCTTGTAAATAAGAATAGATAAACCGTAAAGTGATTTGAATGATATCTATTTGATGTAGACTTCGTGGTTTGCTTTCCATTTAATATATTTTTTAAATAAATAAAATCGGTTGTGATTATTGTGTAAGTTCGAAAATTAAGAATAGTGCGACAGTATTTATTTGTGATAAATAATGGCCGATTATACAATTAGGGAAAGACATGACATGCTCTTAATTTATGGGGAAAGCAGACGTAATTGCAGAATAGCAAGAATCTTATTCAGGGAAAGGTTTCCAAACAGACGCCTGCCCAATGCTAGGACATTCGTAGCTGTTTCGCAGAGGCTTCTGGAAACAGGTAGTGTAATACCACCAATAAACAATCGCGGACCACAGCGACATCATCGTATCTTAGCTGCTGAGGATCAAATACTAGACCTTATCGACATCAACCCATATCGTAGCACACGGAGTATTGGAAGTGAGCTGCAAATTTCTCACACTGTTGTTCATAGAACATTACGGGAACAATTGCTCTATCCATATCACATGCAGCGGGTTCAAGGGCTTTCAATTGATGATTTTCAACCAAGACTCAATTTCTGTCGTTGGTTCCTCAGAAAACATCGACAATTTACACGACTCCAATTATTGACGAGATTGACCTTAGACAACGCATTTTTGACGCTGCTGACGAAATCCGAAATATTCCAGGAATTTTTTCTCGCATACGTGAAAATTGGATTAAACGGTGTCGTGCTTGTGTCGATAGTAATGGTGGGCATTTTGAACATTTGCTGTGAATAATCCGTTGTTTCAACTCAGTTCTATCATTATAATAAATTCGGTAAGTAGGATTACATATTTACTTGTCTAATATAAATATTAATTAAATCAGTAATAATGACTCTTCAAATAATTTAACTGGTAAAAAACTACATATACAGATCTCTTGAGTTGAATATCATATGTATTTACCCAACTTTGTATAATTGCATAAAAGAAACCGCCAAATACAAATTCTAATTGCAATACCTTGTATTAAAAACGTAAATATTTTCAACAAAATATTTCATACATTTTTATTTAATTCTAAGGTCAATATCATCAGTCAATACAGAAACACGGGTGTTTACTTTTTTTGTCGGCGTAGTCATTCCTTTATTATTCGCGCTAAGAGTGAATCTGCTTCGAACGCGAGCGACGTTGCCGGATTGACAATAATTTACTTAATATGTTTTAGGGATTTTCTTGGTTATTAAGGCCTACTGACCATAGTGGTATAAGAGTTTTTTGTTTAATTTGGTGTATACTACCTCCACCTAAAATATATGCACTCAAACTATTTACACCCTGTATATCCGGATTGGTGAAACTTCAAATTTTGGAAAAGAATTCTATTGGTAAAGTGATAAAATTTGTGAATGAACACATGCGTGCATGGAAATTGACCAATATCCCTAATATTTTAGTCGATTTTTCGATAACTCCTTATGGATTTGTATAGTTAATCTATTAAGGAAGATCCTTAGGTGATCTCATATACTTTTCTGCAACGTGCAGAAAATCGCCGAAAATTCCAAAATTCTTATCATCGAAATGACATAATGGACATTTCCTCATAAATATTTTAATCCCAACGTAATAGTGCGGTAATTTTAGGCACTGGAAGTTTTAATTTCGAATTTGAAAATTTTCTATGTACATCTCAAGCATATATGTAATAAAGCATAGTATTTTCGGCTCCTTAAATCAATGAGTACCAAGCTCGTTTTGTTTGTATACCAGGTAAATACCTATTTAAATGCAAATTTTTCCATTTTGCGAAGACGGTACTTTTGGTTGTCACATTCTCCCGGCCTAATAGAAAATTCAGTGACAACACGTGTCAAACTTTAAACTAGTACTTGGTGGCTTATAGACAGGGTGTTTAGTTATAGCAAACAAAATCACAAAGTAAAGTGGTAGAAGGAGTTGCATTTATATGAAGATTGAAATATAGGACGGACTAGAATGATAGTGGCCCGTAGGCAGCCATATATACAGGATGGTTGGAATATAGGGTGGACTGGACGTAAAAAACCTATAAAAATGTTGAAAAAAATGTGAAATTAAAATTATATAGGGTGATTAAAAAACTGTTATATGATGTGGACATAAGCAAATCATATACAGGATGGTTGAAATATGTGCTGGAGTTGAATTATATTTATACAGTGTGATTAAAAAATTATTTCTTTTATAGCCCATACGAAGTTGCATAAAGTGTGGAGGGGAATTAATGTTACACAGGGCGATAACATAAAATGTTAAAAAGGAAATAATTTATGGGGTAGCCCACAAGGAGTTATATACCATGGTTGAAATATAGGACGGATTTGACTCCGTAAATATAGGATGGATTCTACTCCGTCCTATAGTTTACAGAAGGTAGCTAATAAATTTATGCTTGTCCGTGGGCAGTCGTATGTACAGGCTGGTTGGTACATAGGTTGGAGTGGAATTATCTAGTTATACAGGGTTGTCAAAAAAAGTTGAAAAAAGGTTACATGGCGTAGTCCATAAGGCATAAATATATTTTGGGCTTATTAAGTCAACGCGTACTAGTACATTTTGTTTGTAAAGATTTACCTGTCAATTTAAATGATAAAGTATCATTGTGTAATGTTGAGGCTTTCGACGTTACCGGGTCCTGTTTGTTAAGGTTATATATACAAAATAAAAAATAAAAACTACTTGAGTTCAGAAAAACTAAAAAGTTGAAAATAAAACATTTAAAAATATATAATAAGCTGAAAATAATTATAACAAAATACAACTCTAGCAAATAAATAACATATTCAGTGTTGTTGTTGTTAGGTACCTACCCAGGAAGTAAAAAATGTAAACATTAACAGGTGCTCATTATGTACAAATTAATTACATACCAATCTAGTATATTTTTAAAGTCGGTGCCAAGCAACAATCAAGTTTGATGAAGTAGTAGATAAATACGCAATGAAGGATTTTAGATTTGCTTGGCACCGACTACAAAAATATACTAGACTGGTAGGTAATTAATTTGTACAGAATGAGCACCTTTTAATGTTTACATTTTTTACTTCCTTGGTAGGTATCTAACAACATTGAATGTGTTATTTATTTGCTAGAGTTGTATTTTGTTATAATTTTTCAGAAACTATATTATCTCAACACCTATTTAAGATATTTGGGAATGAAATACGAAATGCAATAAACGAACGCTTAAGAACAAATTGTCCAAGATAACAATTTACCCAAAATAAATGGTTTAATATAAAAGAAAACATTTTTTCACAAACGGTGTCCATATTCCTAGACGCCATATCTATATAGGGGGTTAAGATCTTTATTAAAATCTCAGAACTACTAAATCGAGTTTTAATCTGAATCTTATAAAAGAATAGCGATATGAAATCAAACAGCAAGTAGTAATAAAAGGCTAACAAAAATATGTGATACAAGATGGTGGACATTCAGAATTTACTAGGAAACGAACAAGAAACTGATTTTGAAATTAAACTTTATTCTACTATATTGATTGTTTTAGATAAATAAATTTGATTCTAAAAATATATCTGAGAGTACAGCTTTTCAAAATATATTTTTTTAAATTTGAAACTATTCTGTTCTCATTTCAAATGGTTGAAATGTTTGTGTAATATAGAATTCATCTTGTACAATCATACAATATTGTCATGGATGCTAAAAATATTATTTTAGGATTGTTTGAAAAATATATACTCACTAACAAGGAATTTAAATTTAAAATTGTTTTGGTAAAACATAAATGTTATAGTAAGGAGCAAATATTTAAAATGTGAATAAAACGAGCGGCAGCCATTTGAGACTAAACGATGGAAGCGACAGCTTCTTACGAATTATACTTACCGTCTCTTCTTATCACCTGTCTCTGTTTCTATTTCCTTATGTTATCATTAGTAATGGTTATAAATTTCAGGAGAATTAAAATAGTTGTTACTATTTTGTTATGACTCAAGTATTAATCATAATGTGTAATTTTATTCTTAATTTAAATTTCTATAACAAATAAAATTTGTTGATTTATTAACTTGCAAGTTGAAACTCATATCCGATGAATTGTAAATGCGCCAAATAATTTAAGAAAAGGTGGATGAAATTAATAGCGTTCTGTCTGACATCTGACATATGTCAAGTCCATAATGCAATATGTCGCAAAGAGAGATTTGGAGTTTTTATTAGAAAAGCAAATTTTGTGCAGGTTTTCTATATTAATTTGATGTTATATTAGTTTATTTCGCATATATTATTGATATTCTATAATAGAAGAAACTCATAATGTATTTTACCTTGTCTCTGTTTCTTACACAGTGAACTGAATTATGTGGGTATTTCAATCACATTTTTTCATATAATAATTTGTGTTCAAGATCAAGGTTGTGTGTTGTGTCGGTGTCAGTGTCAGTATCGAAACAAATGAAATTTCAAGATATCCAATTAATTCCCTTGCTCATCTATTTTCATATATGTAAATGTGGACCAACGTTAAGAAACTTTCGTTTCAAAAAATACCAAGGAGTTTACATATTTTTATTGTTTGTTAATAATGTGTTTGTCCACCGGGGTTATCTATATACTCCCCAACATGTCTTAGCATTAACTCAATACTGTGGTCTATAGTCACATATACTCATATTAATAAACCACATGTTCGATTGTCAAAAATAATGAAATATTCGAATACATAAAAATATGACTGCTTTTCAATGTCCAGAATGTTTTTAAAATCCTTAAACTGCTCGAAAATGAAACCATTTTGACTGCAAGCCGCTAGCTAGCGGGGGGGTATAGGGCTTCAAAGAGGCATTGTTTTTAAGGAAATTGAATATATCGGAAACAGAAAGTATTACAGGCAAGAAAGTGACATATTCTTCTCTCCAAATAAATAAATTCGAAATTAATCATTTATTAGAAATTTATTTCTCTCTTGGGGCCAGATGTAGTATTTGATAAAAAATAACAATTTCGAAGGATGCAAAGGTTAATTCCCTTTAGTTAAATAAAGAAATAAATATGGGATTTGCCAGTTTTATTTAATCGAGTTATTTCTTGGCGGTTGCGTGTTCATTATTATTTTTAACCACATTTAAGATCTCTGAAGCAGAGAGTGATACCGGTCTAGATATTGATTAAAATTTAATAATTTCCGAAAATTCAGTTTTCCGCTAGGATGGGTTATTTTTTACAAAAACACGCTGTGTTTCAGAAACCAAAGAGTATACAACCAGAATTACGATATTAATTCTTTAAATTAATAAAGACGTGATAGGTCGTTTCGCGAAAATTCTATTATTGGATAAAGATGGGGTCAATGAGGGTTTCGATCATTTATTTCTAGAAACAGAAATTAATGCAGACATGAAAATTGTAAACATTCTGCTCAAATGACAAGAATTGCTGTGTTGTTAAATTGTCTTGTATAAAAAAGTAAAAACATGTAAAAAATTTCAAAAGTATCAAAATGTAAGAAATAACAAAAATGTCACAAATAATAAAAATGACTTCTATAAAACTGTTAATGAATCTAAAATTAAAAACAGCAAAACCAGAAATTCAAATGTTTAAAATCAAACACGTCAACAATAAATGGCACAACATAGTAAGTCCCAAAATTATGTACCTTTAAAAGCGATTATTTCATATAAATTTCATCAAGAAAGATGATGTTAAACCTGCTTCACATAAAACTAAATTGATACTAATACTAAACAAATTAATAATAATAATACATAAACATGAACTCTGTATTGCAACCACCCTATTTTCACCATAAGGCTCTTATGGTGAAAATACCAAAAATAATAATGTGCCCAAGATTCAGGTTAATAAATGTATCTCAACAATATGCACTAATTACGACCATACACAAAAAACAAGGAATTTTGTAACAATTACCACAAACATAACGGTAACCAGTACAATTAGAAAGCTGTAAGGAAGAATAGCAAAAGAGAATATATGCCAGGAAAATCATCCATATGGAGTGTAAAGAACGGCTTAAGAGCAGGCAGACCAACAATTGATAGTCCATTTTGTTTGTCTTTAATAAGAAAGAGAAGAAAATCGTAAAATCACAAGAAGTGTACTTATTGCTGGTTTATCTGCAGAAACATATGACATCGAATCTGTTTCAAAACTATTTGACGTTTTAGAAAAAAACAACATAAATGTAACACTATAAAGAGATGCAACATAGAGATAAAATACGAAATAAAGTAATTAATTAATTATAGTTTAAAAAACTAAACTAAGAGTAGAAAATAATTTTTAATTATGAAGAGTTTGTGTTACATCAATAGAAAGTCCAACAATCAATTAGGATTAATTAATTTAGAATAAGAATAACATATATACTAAATAATTAACAAAATAATTCAATTTATAATAAAAAAGCGTGTCCTAATGTCAAAATTGTAGCCTTTAATTTTAATATCAAAAGGTGTATCTTGGCGAATTCGATTTATTTACTCCACTAGTAGTGGAGCGCCGTAAGGTTTATACCTCGGAATCCAGGGCCAATCAATGAATCTTTACAAAACTTTGGAAATGTGTTTTTAATAGTATACAGAAAAATGTTAAAAAAAATAATTTGTACGATCTCAATTTTTTAATTATTATTATAAATAATTATTAATTTTTTGGAGTTTTCTTTGATTTATAATAGTTTAAAATTATATTTTAAAAAGAAGAGCTATTACAAACTTGATCTTAGTTCTTAAGGGGCGCCAGGTGTAAAAATGATGGTTGAGGAGGGGAATAGAGGGGACAACAGCAGCTGTTGAGTGTTGTTAATGCGGGCCCTAACAGAATAGTACACGTGGCAACGTGCTAGGCTTAATACGTTGTTGTGTTGTTGTTCGCTCCGAAAAAAATAGTTTCTAATTATTGTTTATTTACAACTATATATATATATATATATATATATATATATATATATATATATTATTGTGCAGTGAACGTGATAAAAATTAATAACTGAACATTACTGAGTTGTACAAAGTTTGAAAATGGTGGCATAGATAGTAAGTATTTGTTTTTTATTTATATTACATGCTTTTCAAAACAATAGTGAATACTCAATCGTATATTTTATAATAGATCGATTTTGAAAGTTAGAATGTAATAGAAAAATTTAATAATATAAATCATTCATTATGATATAAAGGTTACTTATTAATATTAGTAATATTTGTTGTTACAGCCTCGTATAAAAATGGGTGAACCATCGAATGGTGATAATATAAGTAATGATTGCCTCATTTGTGACAAAATCGGATGTAGTTCTGAACTAGGAGATATTATAAAAGTCACTAGAGGAATATCAACACTGAAAGCTGCTTCTGCGGAAAGAGCGGACGGACTTTATCAGTATTAAAATACTCGCGAATTTGTCTACGTGCATTCATATGCAGACAAAAATATATCAATAAAGGGTGTATTAATTCTTATTTAAAAAAACACCACACCAGCATGCTCTCCCCCTAAAAAAAACTTCGAGCGGCTACTTCAATTGATTTTAATTGGAAAAATAGGTGCTTTTTATGTGAAAAAGAAGCGGATGAAATGAAGGAAAAAAGAAAATCCAAATCGTCAAGACAACGAATCAGCTACGTAACTACTTCTGATTTCAAGAAAACGATATTAAATTTGATAAGTGAACACAGAAGTGAATATTGTCGCAATATTCATAAAAGAATTGTAGGCGTGTTAGATTTAGTAGCTCAGGAAGCTAAGTATCACGCGGATTGTTATATGCGTTTAAAAAATAGCGTAAAACAGACCAAGAGAGAGAAAAAAATTCATCCGGTCACAATTCAAGTGATGCAGCACTGGAGCAGATTTTTAAATATATTGAAGAAAACGATGACTCTCAGTTTTCACTGGCAGAATTAAAAAATATTGTAACAATTGACTATATTCCTGACGATAAAACAATAAAAATGAGGTTAACGAATCATTATGAGGATAATATTGTATTCTTCAGTAAATTTGGATCCAATACAATAATATGTTTTAAAAAACAACAATACGAAATATTGTCCGATAACTGGTACAGTCAGAGGTCAAGAGATAGTGAAGAAGAAGAATACCGTATTTTGAAAGCTGCTGGTGAAATTTTACGACGACACATCCGGACGCAGGTTTATGATAATAAAATGTATCCGGCTAGTGATAAAATGTTTAACAACGTACATGAGACAATACCAAAATCTCTATCATTTTTTTTATCAGAAATAATTCTTAATGACAAAAAAGGTAAACCAGAGTTTATGAATCATTATGAAACGAAATGCACCTCAATAGCTCATGCGATTATATCTGCAGTAAGGCCTCGTTCATTTGTATCACCACTGCATGTGGCTTTAGCTGTTACACTTCATAGAAAAAATAGCGCAGGAGAAATTTTTATCAAATGCCAAAAATAAGAGTAGGCTCATAGATATGCTACGAGAAACACTCACAGAAAATAAAATATTTTCTTGCCAAGCAGAAGCTGATGCTGATAGACTCATAATTGAAACTGCAGTTAATCTGCAATCTGAAAACATTGCTGTAGTGTCGGAAGATGTCCATGTTTTAGTTTTATTGACTGCACTCTCACCACCAAACCGTGAAATGTATTTTCGAAAACCATCGAAAGGCAAAATACCGCAAAAAGCGTACTCTTCTAAGTGCTTAGAAAAAATATTACCAAAGTGCAAAGAGCATATTCTGTTCTTACATGCATTCACTGGCTGTGACACGACGTCAGCTTTTTTCCAACGTGGCAAAAACGTGTTTGCAAGAAATTTTGAAAGACGCACATACTTGCAAAATGCTGCGACGGTTTTTAAAAATGAATGCAAAGATATCGATGAAATTTTTAAGGCTGGTGTTACATGCACTCTTGCTTTATACGGTGCCCCCCAAAAAATAAAAGATCTTAATGTATTAAGATATAACTCTTTTTTGAAAGCAACTGCTAAAAATACCTGCGTTAAACTGCCGTCTTTACCACCTACTGCAGATGCCGCTTTTGAACACTTTAAAAGAGTATTTTTACAAAGTCAATCATGGCTCGGAAGAGAAATATCACCAGAAGAATGGGGTTGGAATTATGAATGCGGAATATTGATACCGCAAACAATGATGCAGCGACCAGCTCCAGAATCTTTACTGAAAATTATTTTTTGCACATGCAAAACAGGATGTGGAGAATCTTGTGGGTGCAGGAAAAGTGGATTAAACTGCACTGCAGCTTGCTTAGAATGCAATGGTGACAGCTGTACTAATCCTTTACCTACAATCTACCTCAACGAGATCGACGACGACAATACTGAACAATAATGTATATAGTTAATGATAAATTTTTGTTGTAAATCATTATTTTTTGCAAAAATCTACTAAATTAACATTAAAGTTACTTTGCAAACATAATTCATTACATATAAAATTAAAAACTTTACTGTAATCATTTTTTTTCCCTTTCGCCTCTCATTTTTCAGTAAATTGTTGTTAAAAATTGTTGTAATCGAGATCGGCCAATTTTGTTTTTTTAACTTTTTTATTTGAGGTTTTAATAATGCAGTCAAACACTTGTTATACGGATTCATTGACTGTCCCTGGGTTCCGAGATTTTACTATTTTTATGGCTTACGGCGCTCCACTATAGCATCTTTACTCAAATCTAAAGTTATCTAAAAAATACAGACACTACATATTTTTGAATGTAATTACACGCTCTATATTTTACATTAAATGAACTCTTTCAAAAGTTATTCAATGTTCAAGTCAGTAAAAACAAATTTTACCTTTTTTATAGAGAATTAAATTTCCTACAAAAATATGTATTGTTTGTATTTTTAAGTAAACAATTCGAAATTCGCGAAAAATCTTCGTTTTAAAATTACGGATCACATTTACAATTGTTGTCATCCTAAATATTATTTTCGGTATCCCATTGTAATGATCAAATAATTGTAACATTTAGTATCAAGCACCCCATGCTTTTTTACTATGATTTGAATTATTTTATTATTTATTTAGTTTTTATTTTAATTTTTTATTCTAAATTAATTAGTCATAATTGATTGTTGGACTTTCTATTGATGTAACACAAACTCTTCTATTTTTAAATTACTTACTACTTTATATTAGTTTAATATTAAGCCTGTTTTTTAGTTTATTAAACTATAATTTATTTTACAATTTTTCTCGAAGTTTATTGATTCAAAATTATTTTCGGATTTTTTTAAATTTCTAATATTTTTTAACTAAAGTTTCATTTTTTAAATAAAACTTAAAAACGGTCCATTATAATACGTTTGTCTTCATAATTCAAATCTTAACCTGAAAACTAGTCTACATATTTTCTTTTTGTTCTGATTATCTTAGTCAGGATATTGTTATAAAATTATCCACTCCGTCCCTGACTAAAGGAACGTTAAACATTATTCATTTCGTTAAGACATCAATCGCTGAGATGATAAAAACTAGAACTGGAATTTTCGGTTGGCGCAAAAACTAATTATCTGGACGCTCGACGAACAAAAGTAATACCCATACAGAGGACTCGAAAATTTGACATAGGATATAAAAGGCAATAACATTTTTATTATTTAGTTAGTTGAGCTTATATCGTAGTGTTGATGTTTTGGTTCAGAATCAGCTGTTGTAAATATTTGATTTTTTTGCCTGTAAATATGGTTCTAGAAAGTAAACTGAATGTCAGTTTTTAAAATTAATGAAATCTGAACCCATGGAGTTTATTGCAATATTGTAACAAAGATATGTAATAATTGTATTTTCATCGTCCATTGACATGTGTTCAAATTTTCAAGTTACACAGACTTCTTTAAGTTGGTGAATATGACGCAGAAAGTTTCCGTTACATTCATACATACATTTAGGTCAGCCTAATAAGAGCATCTTAATAATTAATAGTGTTTATTTTTCATCTTTCTTATAAAATCCATCTTAAAAATTGGGGTATTTCCATTAAAAACACTTCATGTTCTAATTAGTAAATTCCTGTCCAAACTGGACGTCATAATTTACATTCAATGGCCCACTTAAGGACCTAGATCTAGAAGGGGAAAAATTACAAGAAATGCTTATATCTTAATTGTAACGAATGCTTATATCTAGGCATAAATATACATCAATGGGAAGTGAAGAGACAATTCAAGACAGAATACCTAAAGGGAAATAAACAAACAAGAGAAAATACAACAATACGGCTGGTAATTATGTATAGTTCGGATGTTTGGCAACTGTAGCACAAACAAAAAAAAGCAATATATGTAAGATTGAATTTTATATCGCCAAGTGAGTCCCATTGGTGGTCTGGCAGGTATGTTTGTAATGATTTCACTCTGTTTCTTGTGCACTTCCTCTCATATTTCTTTTTCTCTAGCAAAATTTGTGTAGGCTCTCACATATCCTTTTGATCTCAGTGGTATTTTCCACTTGATTTTATTGAGTTCCATTTCGGACAATTCTGATGATGATGTTTTAGCATTATTATTTTGTATGTTGTTATGTTTTTATCGTCGGGTCCATGACTAGTATTAGTGATATTGACAATACATTTAGAAAACTGATCCTCGTGTTACTTCTGAAGTTTGTTTGTTCTTAAAATAGGCAGTAAATCACGGTAATGTATAAGGCCAGTTACTTTTCATTTTATCTAAATGACGTATGTAATAAATATTGCCTAATAAGAACAAAAAGATCTCTGCATATAGTGCCACAGTGCTGGCAGTTCAATATTTCTATTAGAGAAAACTCTACCTACTTAGTGTGTCAATTATTATATCGAGAAAACTCCGCCTACTTAGTGTGTCAATTATTATATGTTATTGATTTTTATCCCGTACTGTCACATCTTATTCTGTCAGAATAAAATAATTTGAAGAAGAATAACAAATTTGAAAGGATACTGTAATTAATTGACATATTACTCACTAAGGGAATATCCATAAATTACGTCAGATGAATTTTGACCGTTTTCTGTCCCCCACCCACCCACATGTAAGAAACTGTAAGACATAATTTCATCATCCACCCAATCCCACAATTCTTACGTAAGATATTCATTTTGTTGCTTTAATATGTTTTTATTGTGAAAGCAAGTTAAAATAGTAAAAACATATAAATATATATACATTATAGTGGGCCACAAAAAAAGATTATTCTCTTTTGAAACCAAAAATATTATTCAGGATGACCAAGAAAAACTAATGTCAAAATTGTAGCACTTAATTTTAATATTAAGAGGTGTATCTATCATGGCGAATTCGATTTATTTACTCCACTAGCATCTTTAAGTCAAATCTGTTAAGAAACAAATCTAAAAAATACAGACAATAATGAATGAAATTAGACGCTCTAAATTTTACATTAAATCCACTCTTTCAAAAGGTCAAGTTAAAGTAAAAATAAATTTTACCTTTTTCATAGAGAATTAAATTTCCTTCAAAAGTATGTATTGTTTGTATTTTGAGACATATTGTTTTAAGATTTGAGTGAAATATACGGGTAGAGTAAAAAAATCGAAATTCGGGAAAAATCACGTCATGGTTTTAAAATTACGAATCACATTTTGACATTAACTTTTGTTGTCATCGTAAATATTAATTTGGGTGTCCCATTCAAAAAATAGACGATTATTTTGAACCAGTCTAATAGACATATCGATATTTTTCATTTGAGAAAGGCTTCCGAAGAAAACTGACTTCAAAAGTTTTATTGGATTAGAGACTTACATGTGACGACTAAAATATATTTATACATGTTAAAATTTCCAAAGATGTTATTCCTTGGAATGTTTTTCCGCTATTGTAACTCAGTAGATGCATATAAAAAGTAAAGGATTGATAATTATATAATTAATTGAATGCAGTCAATGTTATAACTATATTTATACTTGAGAATGCTTTTCAGGTAGAATTTAAAATTTTCTATAGGTATGGATAATAGTTAATTTAGTCAAATAAAAGGCAAAAGCCTTGGAAAACCAATATTTAAAAAATTGCTTTAAATACTTTTCAAACACCCACCTACTACCAAATAAGATTTCGTGACTTTTGTGCCAATAAATTAATCGGTAGGTATTGTAAACAAGCATGGTTTCAACCAGTTAATTAACAGACCTTTTAGTCATCGAAAAGTCCTCATATTATCAAATACCCATGTACAGACATGATAATCAAATACCTCCTCAACAATCATTCAGAAGTGTTGTACCTAAAGTAAGGAACCTAAAAAAATGTGAAGCCAAATGCATTAAAATATACCCTATAAAAATTCAATCTATGAGGCACACCGAATACGTAACAATATTTCATACAACAACGAATAATAATCCGTAATAGTTCCGACACCCTGTATATTTTAATAGTCATAGTTACTTTAAAATTCATAATTCATACACGAACTTGGCAGCCCTTGAAAAAATCAATATGATGAAACTAATAAATTTCACTATTGTTTTCATAAAGTATTAACAAACATCACGGTAGTATTACTTTTATTGGGCCACAAATACTGCTCAATGACATTATTATTTTTTAAATTTCTCAGGATTGGTGTATACTATAATAGCATTTACCCTAAAAACTTTCCACTGAACGCAAAGGTTACCAAAAACGTCTGAAATTCACTCGTTTGTTTCGTCGAGACTAACCGCGTTGCCAAATTGGTACACTAGTCTGAAATCTCGCAATAATTGGAACTTCGCGGTATATCAGCGTACATCACATTAATTTTGAAAAGTCGTTTTTTTAGGGATTTTAACGTATACATAGTGTAAATGGGTACTGATTATTACAATTAACAGCAAAAATGATAGAGTTAGAAAATGTCGCGGAACTATACGTATGACATATATATATAAATTTAGCTGTAGTATAAAGTGAGGGCTTACTGTAGAGCACATGATGTGAGAACCGGCAGAAGGAATAAAACTTAAGGGAATTTTTTTATCCAGCAAATATTAATTCTAAAATAGCCTCAATTTTCTATTTTTTTTCTATTCAACTCAGGCCCAACAATAATTTTAATGTACTACTAACATTCTGAGGACAGTATATAACTTGGACCTATCAAAGCGAGAGCTACGCATAGTTGCAACATTTAAGTAGTTATGTATATTGTGGCGATAACGTTCTATAAATCTACGCATGAAGTGAGGTCCATAGATTTTTATTCCGGCAAATTCACAGTTGTTTTGACTAGTCGTTATATGTTTACGTTTTTTTTATATTGTGGCGATTCAGGGTTAGACGTTCTGACGCAGAACGGTGCGTTTGAAATAAATTCATTTAAACATAAGATGTTTTTGCTCAATTAATATCTCATTAAAGTAATAATTTCTTGGATATGCTTCATACAATATACAGTTTGAGCTATATATAGCTAGAGAAGACATATATTGTTTTTTCCCATTAATGAGTCACCCTATATGAACCATTCGTACTGCAATTATAATAAGACAATAAACAGATATATGATCCGTCTCTTGATACTCAATAGGATGTTAAACCATTGCAAAAAGTATACATATTGAAAAAAAGTAGTTTTTTATACTATCTTGTAATTTTAAATTCTCTCCGTCAACTTTGTATGTTATAACTTTGCTACGTTAACAAATGTTCAGTGTTATTATATTGTTAAAATTGTATGACAAGTTTTCGAGATATAGGGTGTTAAACATCCGAAATGTTTCCATTTTCTTATCAAATTTCTCATAGCAGACATGTATTATTTCCGTACATTGCTGGAAAGATAATTTTCGCATTATTTGACAAAAATATTAAATAAAACAATTACCATTAATTATCTTTGATTACAGTGTATTTCCAATATATGTAACATGTTTTTCAGAAAACCCATTTTTTATTACAACGATGAATACATAAGATGTAATCGCACAATTAATAAGAAATGAGTTCTTGGATGTGTTCATATATTATAGAGCGTAAGTCGTAAATATGGCTATAGTGGGGATATACCATTTTTTACCATTAATGAGTAACCCTGTATAAACTACAATACTTTAATTTGTACAATTTTTGCAAACCTGTAGAATTTAGTGTGACGAGTCTATAATTTAATATAAACATTCCAGGACGCATGGTTTATACAGGGTTACCTATTAATGGAATAAATAATAGATGCCCTCTTTAGCAATATTTACAACTTACACTGTATAATGTATGAATACGTCCAAAAATTAATTTCTTTGACACTATATTAACTGAGCAATTAGATCTTCTTAAGTATTCAACATTATAATAAAAAAATGAGTTTTCTAAAAAACATGTTACTTATGTTACGTGAATCACTATGAAAGACCCCTTTGTGCAACATTGTAGCTTATCTATAATATTTCCTTTCAAGTAATTGATATTTCTGTTTACTCCAAAATTGCTTATTTAGAGGTGAGCTTAATAGCTAATAATATTCTATTGTTCAAGTAAATCTGCACGTGTTATTAAGGCCACCTTAGTCATCATCACAGAACCTATAAATTCTTTGTAAAGTTGTAGGAGAGTCGATATTAGCACATCCACGATACTAGTAAGATTATTAGCACATCCATTGTATTAGTTAATTTCTGATCTCTCTCCCTCGACTGCAAAATTTCGGCATAATTAATTGTAATAATTTTAATTCAAAGTGTAAAAGTTGAAAAAGTGTTTAAGTAAAAATAAAATTTTTTAAAAAATAATTAATTTTGTTATCGACGTAACAAAATTTGGCGCAGTTCATTCGGATTTCGTGAACGTTTCTAGAACACGCGAATGCTCACTGGAAACGGCGGATCCCAATCCCTTGCCGAAACAAAGGACCAAAGCCAAAAATCTACTTTCCTGGTTGAACACGGACCACAGCCTCACTGCTAGGACAAGATAGATAGTCGAAAGAAGCCGGTTGAACACGGAATTTGCCTCACTGCTGGTGGACACGACAAAGGCTCAAGCTCCATGAAAACAAGAGAGATCAAGTAAGAGATAATCGTTTCTTTAATTTTTATATTTATGTTCAATTTGTTGCATTTTTACGATTATCAGTGTTAATATCCAATCATTCCTTTAAACCTTATAATTTTAAGAATTTTGTTTTGATTTTTTATTTAAAATATTTTCGAAGCTCGAAATATTATTTTTGTTTTATTATCGGACAAATATTTTCGGAGGTGGAAATATTTGATTATTTTTTATTATCGGAGAAATATTTTCGAAGGTGGAAATATTTAATTTTAAAAGAAAAAGCGATATAGTTTTAAGAAACGCGATTTAGTTATTAAGAAACGTTTTAATTATAAGTTATTTCAACAAACTTTGCTACAATGTCAAGCGAAGAAACTCAAGTAGAAAACTACAAGTTATCAGAAATCTTTTCTATTATCCCAGAATACGATGGAGATCAAATTTTCCTCCAATCATTTCTTAATGCATGTGACTGTGCATATAATATGGCCCTTGGTGACCAACGTTTTCTTTTAAGTATCCATATAAAAAATAAGTTACGTGGCAGAGCGGCACAACTTATCAGCTCTAGAAACCCCACAACGTATCCAGAAATTAAACAATTATTAAATACCCATTTTGGAGATTCAAGGGATCTCTCATCCTTAATTCAAGACTTACAAAGACTGAAACAAATACAAAATGAATCCCCACTTAACTTTGTCAGTCGGTTACAAGTTTTAAATGCCAAAATGCACGCATTCGTACAAAAATCCCAAAATCTTACCCCTGAACAGAAAAATGCTCAGTGCAGTTTAATTGACACAATGAGTTTAAATACCCTTTTGACTGGTCTAGAACGCAGACTAGGACAAATTATTCGTGCAGGAAACCCTCGAGATATATTAGAAGCGCAAGCAAGAATAAAACGCGAGCTTCAACTTTCATATTATAAAAACCAAAAATTTCCAAAATTGTCTGGAATCTACGGACAATCTACGAGTCCAATTAAGAAACCTAACATTCAAATAAAATGTCTCAAATGTGGCAGAAATGGACACATTGCCCCTAATTGCCAATTTAATCGTTTTCAAATGAATCCAACAAATAATTTCCAAAACGGATCTCGAAACACAAATTTTCAACCGAGACCCAATTTCCCACAACAATTTAGTCAACAAAGACCTAATTTTACCCAACAAACGAATCAACAATTCAGACCTTCTTTGCCCCAATTTTCTCAACAAAGACCTCAAATAAATAATCCAAATCCGCAAAGAAATTTCAATTTTAATAATCCTAGAACTCATCACATAAATGAATATCCCCATAATTATGAATTTTCAAACTATAATTATGAAACCGAACATTTTCAAGATGATTATGAAAATAATTATCAACAATACTACGATAATGACTTTTATGAAAATCCACAAGAATTCGACTATTCTCAAGATGACTATTATTATCAAAATAATTCTTCTCAAAACGAAGAAAATTTTCAAGAATTAGCCTCGGGAAACCAACCACCCAACATAGAGGAAATACAAAACAAGTTACAAACCTTAACTTTCAACAAAACGAACCTCGACACAAACACTCAAACGAACCCTCAAACGAACCAGTTTATTTAAATCCTTTACTAACCGTAAGTTCCAAAAACTTATAGTATATTTTTGACAGAACTCAAACTTACAAGTTACTAATTGATACCGGAGCTTCAATCTCAATTTTTAAAGAAAAAGTCGTAAAGAATTTTCCTAGATACCCTGAAAGTAAACCAATTCAAGGTATTACTAATGAAAAATTATTAATCACAGAATCAACCCTAATTCCTTTTGCCCCTAATGATTATCATAAAGTTTTCGTTTATAACTTAGACATTGAATTCGATGGAATTCTTGGTCTTGATTTCTTAGATCATTATGACTGTATTATTGATCTTAAATCCAAACAATTGATAACTAATTTCAAAACTGTCCCATTATTCAAAGCCGGACAAGAAAACTCTTCTCAAGAAACCATTCAAAATCCTCAGAACCCAATCTCAAAAAATCTTATTGCTACGACAAGTCATATTTCTAAAAAAGTCCCTAAACCTGTAACTTCAAACATTATTTCAATTGAAGGAAGAACAGAACAAATTGTCAAATTAAAATGCAATTTATCTAATACTGATGCCATACTTAAAGCACAAGAAAAGGAGATAAAGTATACCTCAAAGAATCTCAAATTAAAAATAAATCGGAAAATAAGTTTAATGGTCCCTATGAAATCAAAGAACTGTATCAAAACTCAGCAAAATTATTTAATACAAATACTAATCAAACTACTAAAGTAAATTTCGATAGGCTTAAACCCTATTTTGATTAGAAATTTCTTCTTTTCAGAATTTTAATCCTTTGGTGGATAACCACCATCTCAAGATGCCAATATCAAATATTACCAGTAAATAATACGATCGGTGTTTACTTTCAAGAAGAAAGTAATCTAAAAATATCAAATTCAAAATGGACACTCTTAGTATACAAAGAACTTAGTCATATTAAACAAGCGATTTCAAACAACGATGAAATTTTAGATCATTTGCTAGACTCACTCAAGAAAACAACAATCGAATGATTGCATTTAAAGTAGAATTGTCAACACATATTAGCCTTTTAAATCAAATTGCCAACAATGTTGATGAGAAATATAAAGAAATATTTGCTGATACCAAAAGTTATATAAGTTCAAGTTCAAACAGACGCAAACGCGGCATTATTAACGGTTTAGGTACGATATGGAAAGCTATATCAGGAAATCTAGACTCATCTGATGAAGAATATTATAGTCAGTCTATTGACCGCATTACGCGAGACGAACACCAGATAGAAAATTTATTAAAGAATCAGATTTCAGTGACTACGTCAGTAATTAAGAATTTTAATAGTACAATACAAAAGTTGCAAATTGACGAGTCCACATTTAACAAAGATCTTCAAGAAATTCAATCCGCAATTTTTAACCTTACAGATGATTTAGCCTTTTATCAAGCGCAAATAAAAGTACTAGAAATTTGCGAATCATTGATGACAAGTTATGTTTTTATCGAAGAAACCCTTGATGACATTTTAAATTCCATTTCATTTGCCAGACTTAAAATTTTACACAGTTCAATTATATCACCCAATGATCTATTAAATTCAATACAAAAGATATCTGAATCACTGTATAAAAATGAGTTACCTATACCAGTTTACACTTCAACTGTGGCACAGTATGCTGAAATAATAGAATTAGAAGCATTCCAAATTGATTCAAAAATAGTTTTCGTTTTAAAAATACCTTTGGTAGAACCTGAAAATTACATCCTTTACCAATTATATCCAATTCCTATCTTTGATAATCGTACAGGTCTACATCATATGCTTCAAATTGGTCATAAATATATTGCTAGAGACGATGACTCTCTACTTTACGTAACTCTTGATAACATGGACAATTGCAAGTCTATAGACTGAAGAACGAAAATTTGTCCAGACATATTGCCATATCCAATCGACAGTGATGCAATTTGTGAAGCCCAGTTTTTCAAGCAAACCAGTTATTTACCAAAAACTTGTCAGAATATATTAATCTACGCAAAGGAGTATAATATCAAATCAATTGCTCCAAACCATTGGCTAATAAGTATATCAGATCCTCTACCGATCACCGTTAGATGTGAAGGAAGAGAAGTTGTCACAAAAATAGTAAACGTTAATACTATTTTAAAGCTACAACCAAAATGTAGTGCATTTATCGGATCCACCCGAGTCCAATCCAAACAGTTACTGGATACATATCAAAATCTAACGTATAGAAACCATCCAGTAAATATACCGTTTAGCTGTTGTGAAGATCTAGTACATAAGGTCAACCTTCCAGACTTGAAACCGTTGAAACTAAGCAAATTAAACACAGATGATCTAAACATTGCTCAACACAAGTTGTCCCAATACTCCGATCAATTAGATGAAATTATTAATCAACCCTTAGTAACCAAAAAGTTATCATGGTATACTACATTTACCATCACCATAATCGTTGCTCTAATTTGCTTATACATATTCTGCAAGTGTAGAAGAAGACGCAGAAGACACCAAATCTCCATACAAGGACCAGATGATCCACCTGTACCACCAATGGTACCTAGCGTCTTTCAAAGACGTATTAGACGTTTCATACCCAGAAGGAGTAGCATCCACCTTGGTGAACAGATTGAAGAAGAATCCCCTGAGATGCAACTCAAAGACATTTCCTAAAAAATGTATGTACAACAACAAAAATTGTATCTTTAGTTAAATTTTGAATCCTAACACTTTTTGATATTTTTAACATTTTAACCATTTTATGTTTTATTTATACAAACTTATTTACCTTTGATATTATTCTTATATACACTTATATTATTGTATTTTACTCGCATATATATAATTTTATACAACTTACACTTTGATGTTCTTATAATGTATTTATTTTTATTAATTTTTGAATTCTCGAAATTATATTCATTTTTTTTTTTGAAAACTTGATGCATGGCATCAACTTTTTTGTATAGGGGGAAGTTGTTACGTGAATCGCTATGAAAGACCCCTTTGTGCAACATTGTAGCTTATCTATAATATTTCCTTTCAAGTAATTGATATTTCTGTTTACTCCAAAATTGCTTATTTAGAGGTGAGCTTAATAGCTAATAATATTCTATTGTTCAAGTAAATCTGCACGTGTTATTAAGGCCACCTTAGTCATCATCACAGAACCTATAAATTCTTTGTAAAGTTGTAGGAGAGTCGATATTAGCACATCCACGATACTAGTAAGATTATTAGCACATCCATTGTATTAGTTAATTTCTGATCTCTCTCCCTCGACTGCAAAATCTCGGCATAATTAATTGTAATAATTTTAATTCAAAGTGTAAAAGTTGAAAAAGTGTTTAAGTAAAAATAAAATTTTTTAAAAAATAATTAATTTTGTTATCGACGTAACACGTATATGAGAAACACCCTGTAATAAAAAATAATTAAGAGTATTTTTTTGTGGAATATTTATGTCAAACAATGTGCAAACCACGTCTTCTGCAATAAAGGGAAATAAAATACATCTATTATGAGAAATCTGATGCGATAAAGGTGACATTTCTGAAGTTTAACACTCTATATCTCGAAAACTAGTCATACAATTTTAATAATATTCTGCTGAGTAAAACACTGAACATTTGTTAACGTAAAACTGTAATAACATTTAAAGTTGACGGAGAGAATTTAAAACTACGGGGTAGTATAAAAAAATATATTTTCTCAGTATGTATAGTTTTTGCATTCAGCTAAACATCCCGTTGAGTATAAAAAGACGGATAATATATCTATTTAATGTCTTATTAAAATTTCAGCACGAATGGTATGGACAGGGTGAGTCATTAATAGGAAAAAATAATATAAGCATTCTCTAGCTATATTTATGGCTCACACTGTATATTATATGAAGCACTTCCAAGAAATTATTAATTTAACGAGATATTAATTGTGCAATAAAAAAAATATTTTTTCAAAAATCACATGTTACTTATTTTTTAAATACCCTGTAATCCACCAAAACTTATGACAATTGTTTTGTGAAATATTTATGCCCAATAATGTACAAATCACAATTTCTCCAATAACCGGAAATAAAGCACGTCTATCATTGGAAATACGATATCAAAAAGCGGCATTTTCGATGTTTAACACTCTGTATCTCGAAAACTAGTCATAGAATCTGTTTGAGCGCACTGAAAATTTGACGGAAGTCCATTTTTCCATAAGAAAGGTGTCTGGTCCTTTAAAGAAGCAACTTCCAGACCATATAATAGTGATTTCTTTAGTTGAACAGATTTGAAAAAAAGGAGAAACAACATCAAGAAGAAATCGAGCAAAGGTTAGTGAAATCTTTTGAAGAAAAACGTAAAATAGAATTAGAAAACCTTTTAACTAATATTGATAAACAATTAATGCAAATAGTAACACAAGTTAATGAAACAGTTAAAGAGATAAATGATGACATTAAGACCATAAAAAATACCATGGATACTCTTGAAACCAAAGTAGATGACCTCGATTCCATCCAAAGCCAAGTAATATTTGAAATCAGTTCAATTCAAGACCAAGTCAGTTCCATTAAAAAAACAGTACAGTAAAGTACAAGATAAAATCAGTGTTATCCAAAACAAGGTAGAAATAGAAATTAAAAAAATTCAACAGGACTTACAGCGAGAAAAATACCAAAACACCATTAGTATCAAAGGTTCCGTTAGCAAACCACGCACATTTGATGGCAGTTCATCTTGGCCCATGTATAAACGGCAATTTGAAGCCGTGGCTACAGCTAATGGATGGGATAACCAAGAAAAATCTACCTCTCTTGTAATTTCCTTAAAAGGTCCGGCCTTAGAAATCCTCTAAAGAATTCCAGTCAAGGCAATTTCGACAAGATCATCGCCATCCTGGACAAAAGATACGATATCAATCCCTGAGCCAAGTATACCAGGTGCAACTAAATGAAAAAACGCAAAAATCCGGAGAGAGCTATCAAGAATTCGAAACAGAAATCAGATGGTTAGTACACTTGTATTACCCAGACCTGCCCGAGGAAACGAAAGACCAATTGGTCACACAGAGTTTCATAAACGGTATCAGGGATGTGGAAGTACAAAGAACTATAAAATTTAGTGGCATCAAGAAAAGTAATGAAGATTTTCTTCGGGCCTTGGAAGTAGAGGCAGTCATGAATATGTCCAAACCGAGGGTGCGAGCAGTTTCCTTCATCCAGGACGAACAAGAACCATCCTTCCAGGCAGTGTTGTTCGGAATCCATAAACTTCTAGAACGATCACAAAGAACTGACCACAGAGGAGCATGCTAGCGGTGTGGACGGACAGGGCACATTCAACGTGACTGCAGAGTGGGGCTACCTGAATGATCATCAACCAGAAGTAGCCAAAACAACAACTTCACCAACCAGGGAAACTCCAATCAGTCAGCATAAGGGGGCGAATGCTGACTAACCCTCCACCAGCCCCCAGAACAGTATCCATCGGGGATTTTGCCGATATAGCAGCAGCCTACTCATCAGGGGCACCATCAATGGCCGAGCAATTACCATCACCATCGACACCGGCGCCGCTGTGTCCATTGCCAAGTCCGGAGTTTTGAGGACATCAGAAATCCGGCCAGTTACCAAGAACATCCAGCTCAGAACAGTCACCGGTGAGTCCATGTCAATACAGGGTGAGGCAGATGTAGTACTATAATTAGGGGACAACCGAATCCGGCATAGGGTCCTGGTAGCGAATATTGAGTAATCAGCCAGCATGGATTTATATTCGACCCGAGATATGATGTTCTTCGGTTCCTAACTGAGGAATTTGTATTGACACGGCTCGTCAACAGTTCAGCCACCTCCATAAAAATTGAGGCAAAATCCTTAACCAGAATTCCCGGTCGAACGAAACAGATAATTGATTGGCAGCTAGAAAGCAATCCTGAGAGCTGCGTTGGAATGGTGGAGCCCGTACACTCGGCTCATGACTACTTAGTTGGACGGGCTATAGATAAAACTGGACGAAATATACCAATTAGAGTCCTGAATTTGCCCAACAATGACATTAGAATTGCTAATGGTCAAGATATAGCTTGTTTCGAGCAGCAACAGTTTGCTGACAATTTGACACACCTTACACCAGAGGAATAGAAGAAAGTAAAGCAATTTATCGCAAAGTACTGGCAAATTTTCAACAGGTAAGATAGAACCACCGGTCGCACCAAGATCATTCAGCACCGAATAGACACCGGAAAGGATCACCCCATCAGAATACCACCTAGACGACTACCATTAGGGCAACAACAGGCAGTCGAGGAAAACATCGAGTCCATCTTACAAAATGGAGTTATTGAGCCATCCATCAGTCCATGGTCTGCTCCCGTCGTGCTAGTTAAAAAGAAAGATGGAACCACCCGATTTTGCGTGGATTACAGAAAGCTGAATGATGTCACGAAGAAAGACAGCTATCCTCTACCCCGAATCGATGACACTTTGACCACACTAGCAGGCTCCCGTTGGTTCTCCACACTAGACCTAAAAAGTGGATATTGGCAGGTTGGTCTGCACGCAAACGACAGAGAGAAGACAGCGTTCTCCACCAGTAAAGGGCTGTTTCAGTTCACGGTCATGCCCTTTTGGGTTATGTAATGCACCCGCTACATTTGAGAGGCTAATGGAGTATGTACTGAGCGGGTTAACATGGAGGACGTGCTTAGTGTACCTCGACGACATTCTAGTCATGGGCCAGACATTCGACGACCATCTGAAGAACCTGGGCGAAGTATTCTCCAGAATTAATAACGCCAACCTGAGACTCAATCCGAAGAAGTGTTCCTTGTTTCAAAAAGAAGTAGAGTTTTTGGGCCACGTAGTGTCCGAGTCAGGAATCCGCACCAACGAAGACAAGATAGAAGCCATCCGTGATTGGCCAGTTCCAAGAGACAAACATGAACTCCGAAGCTTCTTGGGCCTCTGTTCATACTACCGGCGTTTTGTTGAGGGATTTGCCACCATCGCCACCCCTCTACATCGGCAGGCCACTGATAAAGAGACCTTCCATTGGAATCAGGATTGCGAAACATCATTCAGCACTATGTTCCAGCCCAATCCTAGCCTTTCCTACCCAGTCCGGCAAGTTCATCTTATACACCGACGCCAGCAACACAGGTTTGGGGGCCGTCCTATCCCAGGCGCAAGATGGTGAAGAGAGGGTGATCAACTACTACAGCCGTAGATTCTCTAAACCGGAACTGAATTATTGGGTCACCAGAAAAAAATGTCTTGCAATAATCAGGGCTGCAGACCATTTCCACAAATACCTGTATGGTCGCCATTTGTTAATCCGAACAGATCATGCCGCACTCAAATGGCTGCTGGACATGAAGACACCGGAAGGACAACTGGCCAGATGGATGGAGAAATTACAGCAATACGACTTCAAGGTGGAACACCGTGCCGGCCGGTTGCACAATAATGCCGATGCCCTATCCAGAAGACCCTGTAGAGCGGAATGCAAGCATTGTCTGAAGACGGAACAGCGAGAGGGTATCTCCATCAGGCAATCCGAGTGCAGGCCAATGAAGACTGGACAACGGAACAGTGCATCCAGGACCAATTGGCTGATCCAGACATCGAACCAATCTTGTCACTCAAAATGAGAGGGGCACCCAGGCCACGATGGGACGAGGTAGCTAGATACTCCGGCGTGCTGAAATCGTTATGGGCTCAGTGGGACTCTCTAAGAGTAGACAATGGAATGCTCAAGCGAGTTTGGGAAAGCGCTGATGGACGAGAAACTAAGTCCCAACTGGTAGTTCCGAAGAAAAAGGTACCAGCCATCCTGACCGAAGTACATGATGGAATTACCGGAGGCCACCTGGGCATGAATAAAACCCTAGACAAAGTTCGCCAGCGGTACTACTGGGTGAATTACTTCGAAGACGTCAGAGCTTGGTGCCGCAAACGTGCCACATGTGCCGCCAGTAAGGGCCCGAAGACCCGAACCAAGGGTAGAATGCAGCAGTACAATGTGGGCGTCCCAGTTGAGAGAATTGCCATCGATGTCGCCGGTCCGTTTCCCGAGTCTGAGAGGGGGAACAAATACATTCTGGTCGCAATGGATTACTTCAGCAAATGGCCTGAGGCATATGCGATACCCAACCAAGAGGCAACCACGGTAGCGACGGTGCTAGTAGAACAACTATTCAGCAGGTTTGGCGTCCCGATGGAATTACATTCAGACCAGGGGCGTAACTTCGAATCGAATGTATTCCAGAAGGTCTGCACGATGTTGGGGATCAGGAAAACGAGAACAACACCATTACACCCACAGTCAGACGGAATGGTGGAAAGATTCAACAGGACCTTGGAACAACACCTATCCAAGGTCGTCAATAATAACCAGCGTGATTGGGATGAGCATATTCCCCTATTCCTGTTGTCATATCGCTCTGCTGTACATAATAGTACAGGCCTGACCCCAGCCAGGGTCTTATTCGGAAAGGAGCTGCGACTACCATGCGACTTGGCGTTTGGCTCCCCCGAAGAACCTCCCCAAGACATCGACGATTATGCCGACCAGCTCCGACATAACATGCTGGCAATACACGAATTAGCCCGAACGCAGATGTTGGCCACCAGTGATCGGATGAAGACGCGATACGACCTCAACACCAATTCAGTTGGGTTCCAAGAGCGGGACAAAGTCTGGCTGTACAACCCCCAACGAAGCAAGGGTAAATCCTCAAAGCTTACACCCGCCTGGGATGCTCCATACGAGGTGGTCAAGAGGCTTAATCACGTCGTCTACCGAATCCGTCGAAACCCCAAGGCTAAATTGAAGGTGGTTCATTTAGATCGACTCGCTCCCTACCATGGAGGGGATGTTTCTGATCGGGACGATCAGAATTAAAGGGGGGGGCAGTGTTACGAAATTTACCCAAAGCCGACCCTGTGTCATTTCAGCACGACAACAAACGCTTTAAGATAAAAAAAATACGATTCTCGAAAAGACTCGACAGCGGAAGGAGCGATGATGATTTCTACTGGAGAATTCTACGCTGGTGATATAAAAGAAGAACGCCACGATCGCCAGGAGTGATACCGCGACGACTAGCTTATATGGGATTGTTATTGTATTTTTGAATCAGCTGTTTAAATGTAAATAAAGTTCTAGAATAGTGAAAGTGGATATTAATTTTATAATTCTAAAATTGAACCCACGAAGTATATTGCAGTACTTTAAAAAAAAACAAAGTAGTTGCAGACAATAGATTGTCATTGTTGAAGTTATTCATTGATCAGACTGGTTTGTTACAAGTTGGCGGTCCTCTAGCTCATTCAAAGATGGATTTTCAGCAGAAACATCCCAATTTACTTCCTTTCCGAAGTCATTTTACTTTATTAGTCTTAAACATGATCATCGTCGTCTGGGATATAGTGGTCCTAAAAATGTTTTAGCTAATGTTAGGTTGCAGTTTTGGCCAGTGGATGGTCTTAAGGAAGTGAAAAGGATATCTTGTTCAGTTGATTGAAAATTCATACTTCCACGGTCTCCGCATTGGGGAGAGCTGTGGGAAGCAGGTATTAAGTATTTGTATAAGTTGGTGAACAATAATGTATATACATTTGAACAATTGGCTACAGTATTCTGTCTTATTCTCTTTGTCTTCAGATCCAAATGACTTAAGTCCTTTGACCCCAGGATATTTCCTAACTGGAGCTCCCTTAATGTCTCTAGCAGATAAGGATTGCTTACAAAGTGTGATAACTAGGTAGAAATTCTGGCAGCAATGTACTCTTGTACAATAAAATTTCTGGAAAAGGTAGTCGGTGGACTATTTGAATCAGCTTCAAAACCGTCCAAAATGACAGGGGCTTAAAAGTCAATGATATGGTTTTAGTTAAAGACATGGACACCCCACCTTTAATGTGGCCTTTAACACGAGTGATAGAAGTCTTTAAATGGAAAAGTGACAGATTTATATCATTGAAGGTTCCTACTTGTGCTGGAGAATATGTACGCCCAATTGTAAAGACTGTCAAGTTACCTACAGAAGATATCTTAGGTGCCCGTGAAATAATTTATTCGCCATTTCATGTTCCGAACCCGTCTCATTTTGCAGTAGGACACCAGTTGAGATTTCTTTGGTCTCCCAAATTGTCCTCTCTCTTTACTGGTCTATCCCCGACTCGACGAGCGTGCCGAACCCAGTCTTTCTTATCACTCATACACTCATGTCAACTTTGGTTCTAGTAACCGCAGTACATATGGAGATGCCACAGTACTACCCGTTCTCAGGTAATTTGTTTCAAATGTCAGTTGTGAACAAGGGACTTAACTTAGGGGTATATATATATATATATATATATATATATATATATATATATATATATTGTTATGGACGTAATTATTGTCATCAGACTGATGTCATATACGAAAGAAATTTTACATCTCCTTTATGTTATTATTATGTCATCTTGGCATCATCTTGGATGTCATATTTACATAATATATATTACGTAAGGATCTTACGTCAAGAAGGTGAAATCCTGACCCCGTTATGATTCAAATATGACTTCTATATTACGTAAATCGTGACACAGCATGACGTCATTCTGACGTAAATTTTATGTAAATGTGTTCACTGGGATATACACGGAACCTAGCCTTATTCATAGTATAATGACAGCTGAAGCCTCTCAGAACATATACCTATGAATGGTGGTTCACAAGGGGGTCGTCCGTACCCCAATTCATATATTTATAAAAATGGTGATTATTTTGCGCCACCAAACGTCATAATTTTAAACATTTTTACAATTTGTATTGATATTTACTCAAACTCAAAACTCGTATTAAAATCTCAAGTTGAGATATTTATTATTTATTTTATTATCATCGTCAACATTTTTTATCAATTTATTATTGTCCAAGCGCTCCAATTTCCGTTAGCAGAATTTCTTACAATTTTGCTAAACTTTTATGGCACCTGATTTCTACGTGTAATTTTTAAATTAATTTTCCAATTCATTAGAATTATTATCGTTATTCATTTTCTCATTGTTTCACCACCATTTTTCGTCGGAATATTTATCATTATCATTATTTTCACGCACTCCATTTTGAAATAATGTAATCACTATTGAAAACTTAACTCAGTACCAACGAAATACACATTCTTTATGATTTAATTTTCTTGTGAAAAATTATAGATTTGAAATCAGCTACTAGCGATCTCAACAGTTTAAAAACGTCTCAAAAGCAATCGTTAACACATGTTTAAAAAGAAAACTATAAACGGGTAGGGGAGGGGGTTTATTTTTAAATAAAAAAATATATAACCTGTAATTTTTTTTGCCATAAATACAACCACATGAATTAAATATTTTCTTTGGCACATCTTAACTCGTTCTTTTGGTACCGACCAGAATGGTATGACCTATATAACATTTCTTGAAATCTCCATATTCCGGCAACCAGTATCTGAGATTAATGTCCGCAGCATTTATAACACAAGTTATTCAACCATGTCAATATCTCCCATCCAATAACGAATACTTTGGAAGCTCCCAGATTTTTTTAAATTTCTTTGCCAAGATCCTCGTCAGCAAATATGCCTCCTCGTTCCCATGAATATATTGCGTTCATGGGCGGATCCAAGGGGGGGGGCGATCGCCCCCACCGAGAGCCTCAAAGTTACTAAATTTAAATGAGGTAATTTTAACCCAAGATATCTGGGTTTAAAATTTTATTTAGGTAAATATAGTACAGGATCCGCCCCTGATGCGTTGCATAGTATGCATCAAATATTTCACTTGCATTTATAGCTTCTTTGTTCTGTTCTGAAATGCCCATTTTTTAATTTAATATTGCAATTTCCTTGCAAAGAAATAGCCCGTTGATTACAAAGCTTTATACGGCGATTGCCAACATGTCAACTGAAACAAGATAAAACAAGCATTAGGCGATAAGCAACGACATGTTAAAATAGATGTAAATTAAATTCAATCTCACACGAAGGCCGGGAGTGTACATATAAGTGAACGAGTGTACATTTGACATATACATATTGTTTTTGTACTTGTGACTAAATATGCCGTTTATACTTGAAATTTGTGGAAACCTTAAAGAATTATTGAGTTTACAAGATAGAGTTGTAGTTTCAAAACGAGAAAATTGAAATCTTCTCAGATGTTAACCTGTTGCTCTAGACATTAAAGCAATGCATTGACACCTAGAAAATCAAATTATAGACAAAATTTATTTTTTCAGAGTGTGAGGCCATTCAGCTTTTAACAAAGACGCGTTGAGTGTATTGGAACAGTTTTATTATCGGTTGAAAACAGATCAACAAAAAAATGTCTACATTGCAGTTATGTTGCAGAAAATGTGACGCCATTTACGAATTTGTCTGGAAATTCTACAACAACTGTTATGTATCTTGCTCTAAATGTAAAATTTTGACACATATTACCAAGAAAATCACATAAAAAGGGGTTGTATGTTACCAAAATTAAACAAAGGGCAACCGTCATTTTATACCAGTTGTTATTATTGTGAAAATACGGTTTTCTTTTTTTATCAGTTAGAAGAAAAGGAAATTAAATTTCCAATAATACTATTCACAAAGTCGACCAATTATCAGCTTAGGGATATGCCAATGTTTTCTTTTTTGGCTTTGGTTCAACTGAAAGGCATAGAAAATTTTGTCAATTATTATTAATTTTGTCAACACAAATATATTTGAACAATTTTCTGCTTTTTGGAGTTGACAGCAGATTAGCAAAATATTAGAATGTATAAATTGTAGTTACATTACAATGTGGAAGTGTTTATGAATTTACATGGGAATTCTACAACTGTTATTTTTCTTGATCCAGCAGTAAAAAATGTGCAGGTAAATCAAAAAATTTTGTAATTGTTATTGTCAGCACTTACTTATAAATTAATTAAGGCATGGTTTTGTAAATATGTATTTTTTAGTAAACATGTTTGTAATTTGTTATTATTTAACCAAACTATAAAAAGGATATTACACAACTTTTTATTACAAAAAATATTATATAAACACTTATTATAATGAAATCTCATGCTGGCATCTGAGCATCATAATGGAAAACATTTTATATTTCAAAACACCTATTTTTAGTATTGGATCTTCTTAATAATATTCCAACCCCAAATAAATGTTATTTTAAGATATGTGACAAATAATTTTATCTCGTAAAAAGAAAATAAAAAATATAAAATGTATTGTCGTATTATAAAATTACCTTATTACTTTATCTATTATATTTTATATTATTTTTAATCTTCATTTTTTAATCAAAATTATTTCTCAAAGGGTTTGTAACTTCATAATTAATTCATAGTTGTCTTTAGTTATGCAATTAATTAAACTTGTTCAAATTATATGATATAACCTTTGATATATCATACACAAAGGAAATTGAATATTGACCATCAAAACTCTCCTAACACAAAATCATTTTAAGAAATAATGATAGTTGGATGATTTTATTACAATAGAGTTTTCCTGTTGGCATTCTACCATGCATTTACTAGTATTAGCAAATTTCACTTCGTCAATACTGCTCTAAGTATACTTTTATTTATTGATCTAATAATTTCTGCAATTTGCAATGATTTTTTTACATAGATTCACTGCAGTCTCCCAGGCTGTTTTGCCACAATTTGGTGGAATTTTTTTACATTGGTTATTATCCCATAAAAACACCCAAGGATATTTTACCTTATATATTGCAGTACTTTTAAATTACAAATCCTTGATTCCTCTTGATACTCTTCATAAAAGGTTGGATTGGAAGTCTGTATTATAAAAATGGATTTAGATATCGACGCTGTCAAGGCAAAACGACTTAAGCGACATTTTTGTTCAAATGGAGTTTATGATCTCATCTGAAAGCGTAAACGCCAACCAACACGGCCATAAAGAAAAAATTCTGGAAAAAAATGTTTGTAAAAAGATACCTTGATTTGAAATTGCGCAAGCGCCATATTTAGGTGTACGGACTTTCCTAGAGGTCGCGGAAAGTGGCTTAACCGCCAGTATCACATAGAACGTAATAGGGAGAAGTGGATTAGTTTGTATTAAATTTACTGAGTTTCTGGCATAGTGACCACAAATATAAATACTACATCGTATAATCAGGTAAATTATCTCAATTATTCTTATATTATTTTCGTGCCTTTGTAATTTGATTTAGGAAAAAATTGAGTTAAATAAATGTCGGTTATGCCAAAACGAAATCAACTATCTTTGTTCGGTCATTAACGCCATTTCCCATGGTAATTTTGTATCTCGGTTGAAGTCGATTATTCCATATATTATTTTGAATAAACTAATTTGGAAACAATTCCTATAACTTTCAGTTATAATTTTAATCGTAAAAAATGTCATGTTTTCTTTTGTTTCAGCAAATTATAATCAGCGCTTATGTCTAAACAACTACGATGGGCTCAAGAGGGCAGAAAATCTTAGCCATGCTTGAAAATCAATCTGAGTGTATGAATACTGAAAATTTGCAAACTAACGATGATATACTCAAAGAAGCTTTGAATCATAGCATAGTTTTTGACAATTCAGAATTAATTCATACTTCAGACTTAGAGCAGTCTTGTCGTACACTGAACATTGATGTTGGTGGTGACCCTATTTTAGCAGTTCATTACAACGAAGATGTTCAAAATACTTCCGACATCTTATGTAATGTTATAGATTTGAATAATTTGTCCAATAATGGCGATGTCTCCTCATTACAGGACTCTTTATCATCGCAGTCTCCAACAATATTAACTGAAGTAACTCCAATGACTTTAAGAGACCAAGCTAGTGCTTATTCTGAG
This sequence comes from Octodonta nipae, assembly GCA_034190945.1. Taxonomy (NCBI): domain Eukaryota; kingdom Metazoa; phylum Arthropoda; class Insecta; order Coleoptera; family Chrysomelidae; genus Octodonta; species Octodonta nipae. Next base: position 45,141,840 of record CM067221.1, on the reverse strand, counting down.
ACTCATCATAAATTGTCCTGTTCGACCCTTTTAAACTCCGAAACAGAAAGTATTTCTCAATATTCTAATTCAAATTCTTAGAATATTGAGAGTGAAATTAAATCTTCCAACAGTGGAAAAGAAAACCGCTCAAGGGAACTTAACAAGAAACTAAAAAACCAAAGGAAGAAGTACAGTGGTAAAATGTATAAAAATAAGAAAGGCGACGAACAACCCGAAAAAGTAATTCGAAAGAACCCATGTTTGGGGGAAAAGTGCAACAATAGGTGTAACATATTTTCAGAAGAGGAAAGGCAAACATTTTTTCAGAAGTTTTATAAATTAGGTGACCATAAAAAGCAAAAATTGTTTTTGAGTGAATGCATTCACACTGTAGAGGTGAAAAGACGGAGAACGTCAAAAACTAATTTAAAGCGCCAGTTGACTCATGAATATTACTTTTTGAGAGACAATAAAAAAGAAAAGAGTGTGCCAACAGTTTTTACTCTCTACTTTAGATATTTCTCAACGATGTATTAGGACGGTAATAGCAAACAAGATCCGAGAAATGTTTCCGGACGGAATTGACCGCAGAGGAGAGCATCCTCCTAAAAATAAAGACACTGCAATGCAAATTGATATGTTTGCAAAATTTGTAGAATCCCTTCCCGTGGTACCATCACATTATTGCCGAAGTTCTTCTACGCGAAAGTATTTACCGGCACACATAAGATCTTTTAATAACCTCTACAGAATGTACGAAGCTAAAATGAACAACATTCCGCCCACACTATGAAAAGAACTGCATTTTTAAATAAATTTAAGGAAACCTATGATTTTGGTATTCATGTGCCAAGGAAAGATAAATGCCAACAATGTGAATTCTATAAAAATATGGCAGATAATCAAAAAACACAGGAACAAAGAGAAAACTATGAAAAGCATATTAAAGAAAAAGAAACTGTAAAGGATATATTTTTAAGGAAACAGGAAGAAGCAGCAAGAATTCAAGATAAATGTATAGCTACTTTTGACATGCAAAAGGTTTTGACAACCCCTCATACCAACAATATGTTGACAGGGTATTTTAGGAAATATGCTGTTTACAATTTCACCATATATGAGTCTTTCAGAAGAGAAGAAATTTACTATCTCTGGGAAGAGAAAAACGGTAAGCGTGGATCCAACGAAATATGCAACAACCTGTTCAGTTATCTCAAGGAAACAGATTCTAAAAGTGCTGTAAGAACCATCAAATTTTTTTGCGATAATTGTGGGGGGGGGCAAAATAAAAATAAAATTCTGCTTTTTGCACTTCATTACTTTTTAAATTATAATTCCAAATATATCAATGAAGTAACTTTAACATTTCTTGTATCTGGCCATACATACATGCCAGTGGATTCGATGCATGCGATAGTGGAGAAATCTATTAAAAACAAATCAGTAACGGCTCCCTCCGAATGGGCAACAGTTTTAAGAAACGCTAGAGTAAAACCTAGACCTTACATAGTTAATCACTTAAAGTACAAAGATTTTTTGGACTTTAAGGAAGCATCTCAGCATATGAAATTTTCTGGGGATAGAGGTGCTTTAAAAGTGAAATACATTAAAACTATTAGATTTGTTAAAGGTTCCTACAATTTCTTTTACAGCTATGAGTATAATGGCCAAGAAAAAATAGGAACAATGAGACAAACAAAACGGAAGGAAGAAAAAAATATAATAATTAAACCAGGGTATGCTTGTGAACTTCCCATATCAAAAAAGAAATACGATAACTTAAAAGAAATGTGTTCTACCAATACAATACCGCCAGAATATCATCATGAATATCTAACACTAAAACATAGTTCGAATGTTCCCGATGTGTTAGACAAAACAGATGTTGAAGATGTCGACAACTTTTAAAAAATACATTAAGATTTTTCGAATTTTTTTAAAATTAAAATGTCTATCCACAATTTATTAGTTTTACATTTCCATTAACTACTACCAGTTACCAATATTATAACCGACATTTTAATTGAAAATGAGAAAAATTCAGTCAGGCATAAACGCATATAAGCGACTTAAAAGATAATAATTATTTGGCATAAACGACAACTTAATTAGGCCTAACCGCCAACTATAGAAAAGTAGATGGCATAAGCGACAAGATTAACTATTAATTCGATCTGATTCATTTTTATTTCTTGGGGGTTGTATCTGTTATCGCTAGTAATTCCATACAAAAATTCAAGTGCAAAACATTATGTAAGAAAATAAACGGTTTTCCTCTTCTCCTGAACATTTTAATAAATGGCGTTTACGTCGTTTTGCCTTGACAGCGTCGATATTCGATATGGCTACAAGAAATATAAAATATAGATCGTGTAACATCAATTTTACCTTTAAGATCCTTTAAATAATCTTCAAAATTATAAATTTGTTTTTGAAATTTTTGTATTTGAACAAACTTATTAAAATTTTTATTTTCTTTTGTTGTTAAATTAATCAAATATTTTGAGCACAGATCACACAATATTTTGAGGTTATCCGAATTGTCACCCATAGAGCAATGATTTTTGTCACCTGTATGTAAAGCAAAGGAGGACAAACTTATATGGTAATAAAACTGAAAAAGTGTCCAGCAGACTCTTTCAAATAAGAAGTTCAAGAAATGGTCACGACAGGGTATGTTATGAAGCACAAATTATTCTTTGTGTACTGTCTTCGAGGTGTCTTTTGTACGCAAGACAATATATACAATATATATTGTTTCTGGTTAGGGAACCTTCATCAGTTGCGCTTCCCACAATTGAATGTCCTCTCAAACACTTCTTTATGTATTTGATACATATCGCGTCTTCAAATTTAATATTTGTGGTCATAAAGTCAGCAATTGTCAGCGGATTTAAATGCACAAATCCTACATGTAGAAGTGAGGTGGTTGAAAAAGTGAGAATTATGTAAAAATCGTAAATATAACCTGGGAAATCTGTTATGTGAACTTCTCTTTGTAAATGGTTGTCTCCGTTTTTTATAATCTCTGCAAGTGATATGAGTTTATAGTGTGTTAATCTATACTATTATAAAATTGTAAGTTTGTCTGTTTGTTTGTTTGTTTATTTGTTTGTTTGTTTTTTCGGGCATCACGTAAGAACTACTTAAATGATTTTGCTGAATCTTTTTTTGTTGCGAAGCCTATTGTTTGACTTAAACTCTGGTAGACATTTTTTCTCTCTAAATTGAGAGAAATGGTAGATATAGCGAAAAAACTTCTACCATGTTGGGTAATTCAATTACTCAATTGGTTCCACCGCATGCACAAAATATTAGATACCGGCATCAGCTTAGCTTTTATTCAAAATTCGGAATGTGCAAATGTAACAGGTTTCGATTTAACAAAAATCAACATATATCAAGCGTAATTTTACAGGGTGTTTTGTATATAGGAAACTTAGAGCAGAGTAGAATTACATGGATTTAAAAAATCTAAAAAAAGTTATATTTGGTGTCCTATAAGCAGCTGGATATATACGATGTGCTGGAAATAAGGGGGAATGGAATTACTTATACAGAGTGGTCCAAAAAAGTTATATTGAGTGGGCTATAAACAGTTCCATATACCAAGTGGTTGAAAAAGGGTAGAATATTTATACAATGAACAAAAAAACTTTAAAAAATGTCTTAGGTAAGCAGTTAGGATCTTTGAATTATGTTCGTAAGATTCTATAGTTATTAAATGGGTTAAAGAAATGTTAGAACCAGTTGTTTATGCAGGGTGTTTGAAATATAAGATGGAGTGGAATTATAGTTTATGTTGTGGTTTAAAACTTGTTTTATATCCACAAGTAGTTGCATATATAGGATGGTTGAAATATGTAGCGGAGTATAATTACAGTTATACAGGTGGGTTTAAAAATATTTTAAAGTAATGGTATGATCTACAAGCTGTTCCATTTAGCGGATGGTTGAAATATAGAGTGGGGTAGAATTCTAAGGATACAGGGTCGTATAAAAATGTTATATTTGGTGGCAAATAAGTAGTTGCATAAAAAGGTTGTTGAAATATAGGGTAGCTTACAGTTAGAATTATACAGTGTGGTTAAAAATGCTAGAAAATTTTTGTTATATAGCACTTGCATATATAGAGTACCTGAGGTATAGTGCGCAGTAAAGTTATAGTTATACAGTGTCATTCAAACAAGGTTAGAAAAAGTTGTAAATGAAGGGTGGTTTAAATGAAGTGTGGAAAGAAATTATACTTTAATATATCTTAAAAAAATATAAGGAAAAAATGTGAAAAGCGTAGTTCATAATAAGTTACAAAGATCGGATAGTTGAAACATAGGGTGAAGAAGTGTTATGATAATTATTTAAAAAATGTTATATTGGGTGACCAATAAGCAGTAGCGTGTACAGGATAGATGTAATACATACAAGGTGATTCAAAAACATGTTGAACAAAATTGTTATTTTCGGTGCCCCATAAGCAGTTGCGGTTTTCAAAAATAAGTTGTAATGTTTGACAAATTGGCAGCGATGAATACAGGATGGTTTTAAAGTAGATGGAAGTAGAGTTAGTTATACAAAGCGGTTCAATTTTTTTGAATAAAATTGTTATATAGGGTGGCCAATAAGCAGTTGCAGTTTGGGTGAGGGTTTAAATAAAAGTTTGGTGTTAGGGTGCAAAACTGTGTTTTTATATTGGTGACTCACGAAGGGTTCCAATCATTTCCATTAGGATGGATAAAAAGTTAAAAAAAATTGTTATATAGGGTAAACGATCATAAACAGTTGCATTCTACTATATGGTATATCTGAAATATGGGGAGAAGCAAGGTATAGTTTTAGAGTGTGTAACACAATTTTAGAAAAAGCTCATATAAAGGTTGATTAATATATAGAGTAAAGAGAAATTTTACTTTAAAAGGTGGTTAAAAAAATATCAGAAATAATTGTTATACAGGGTACACCATAAGCATTTGCATAGCTGAAATATAGGGTAGAGAAAAGTTATAGTCAGGTGTTCAAAAAATTATAAACAGCAGCATATACAGGATGGTTGCAATATAGGGTGAAGTAGAGTTACAGTTATTCAAGGTGATTAAAAAAATGTCGAATAAAATAGTTATATAGGGTGGCCCATAAGTACTTGCAGTTTGGGTGAAATATAGTCGGGATTGGTAAATTTATGGTTAAGTAGAGTGGTTCAAAGAAGTTAGAATTTTTTATGTAGGATAACCCATATGTTTCATAAGTTATTTCTTTTTGCGAAAGCTTGAACATTCCGTAGGCGGGTGAAACCGCGGGTAACGGCTAGTTGTGATATAAATTAATAAGTGTGTGCCCCAGTTTTGACTTTTTATAAAACTCGAGTGATTTTAAAGTTGTTATCTATACTATTATAAAATTGTAAGTTTATTCTGTTTGTTTGTTTGTTTGTTTGTTTGTTCGGGCATCACGTAAGAACTATTGAACTGATTTTGCTGAATCTTTTTTTGTTGCAAAGCCTATAGTTTGACTTAAAATCTGGTACACATTTTATCTCCCTAAATTGACAGAAACGGTAGATATAGCGCAAAAACTTCTACCATGTTGGGTAATATAATTACTCAATTGGTTCCACAGCACGAAAAAAATATTAGATACTGGCATCAGCTTAGCTTTAATTCAAAATTCAGAATGTGCCAATGCAACTTGTTTCGATTTAACACAAATCAACTGATATAACGAGCGTAATTTTACAGGGTGTTCTGTATTATAGGAAACTTAGAGCGGAGTAGAATTAAATGGATTTAAAAATTTTTAAAAAAGTTATATTTGGTGTCCTATAAGCAGCTGCAAATATACAATGTGGTTGAAATAAGGGAGAGTGGAATTAGTTATATGGGGTGGTCTAAAAAAGTTATATTGATTGGGCCATAAACAGTTCCATATAAGTGGCTGAAGAAGGGTAGAATATTTATACAGTTTGGATAAAAAAAATCTAAGCAGTTAGGTATTTGAATTATAATAAACTGTTAGTTAGAAGGAGCTGTTTATACAGGGTGTTTGAAATATAAGATGGACTGGAATTATAGTTTATGTTGTGGTTAAAAACTTGATTTATATCCACAAACAGTTGCATATATAGGATAGATGAAATATGTGGCGGAGTATAATTACAGCTATACAGGTGGGTTTAAAAAATAAGTAATGTAAATGGTCTACAAGCTGTTCCATTTACCAGATGGTTGAAGTATAGGGTGGGATTGGATTCTAAGGATACAAAGGTGGCAAATAAGTATTTGCATATAAAAGGTTGTTGAAACATAGGGTGGTGTAGAGTTATAATTATACAGGGTGGGTAAAAATGCTACAAAAATTTTGTTGTATAGCAGTTGCATATATGGAGTACCTGACACATGCGTAGTTATACAGTGTGATTCAAACAAGGTTAGAAAAACTTGTAAATGAAGGGTGGTTTAAATGAAGTGTGGAGAGAAATTATACTTTATAATGTCGTTGAAAAAATATGAGGCAAAATTGTGAAATTGCGTAGTTCATAATAAATTGAAGATAGGATAGTTGAATTATAGGGTGGAGAATTGTTATGGCTATTTATTTAAAAAATGTTATATTGGTTAACCAATAAGCAGTAGCGTATACAAGGTAGTTGTAATACATAAAGGTGATTCAGAAACATGCTGAGAAAAATTGTTATATACGGTGCCCAATAAGCAGTTGCGGTTTTGGTGAAATATATTGGGCATAGATGGATTTATAGTTATACAGGGTGGTACAAAAATGTTATACTGGGTGGCCGATAAGTAGTTGCATATACAAGGTGGTTGAAATAACGGATTGAGTAGAATTATAGTTAAACAGGTTGGATAATTTTTTTGGAGAACATGAGCTGTTGCATATATTTAATATCTGAAACATGTATCGAAGTAAAATTATATATAATGCATAAGGTGTGATTAAAATAATGTTAGAACAAGCTGCACATAAGGGGTGGTTGAAATACAGGGTGGAAACAAATTATACTTTCAATTGTGGTTCAAAAATAGTTAAATAGCGTAGTCCATAAACAGTTGCATGTATAAAGATAGTGAGTGGACCAGAGTTATAGTTAAGTGTTTAAAAATTGTTATATTTGGTGGCCTCCAAGCAGATGCACAATAGGGTTGTTAAAAAATTTTGTAGAGTAAAATTATGGTTATACAGGGTGGTTCAAAAATAAGTTGTAATGTTTGACAAATTGGCAGCAGTGTATACAGGATGGTTTTAATGTAGATGGAAGTAGACTTAGACTTAGTTATACAAAGCGGTTAAAAAAATGTTGAATAAAATTGTTATATAGGGTAGCCAATAAGCAGTTGGAGTTTGGGTGAGTATTTAAATAAAAGTATGGTGTTAGGGTGCAAAACTGTGTTTTTAAATTTGTGACACACCAGGGGTTCCACCGGTATTTCCATCAGGGTGGATCTAAAAAAGTTAAAAAAATATTGTTATATAAGGTAAACCGTTAACAGTTGTATTCTACTATATGGAATATCTGAAATATGGGGAGAAGCAAGATTATAGTATTACAATGTGTTTAACAAAATGTTAGAAAAAGCTGCATATAAAGGGTGGTTAAAATATAAGGTAAAGAGATTGGACTTTAAAACGTGGTTCACAAAATATCAGAAATAATTGTTATACAGCGAAGACCATAAGCAGTTGCATAGCTGAAATATAGGGTAGAGAAGAGTTATAGTCAGGTGTTCAAAAAGTTATATTGGGTGACAAATAAACAGCAGCATATACAGGATGGTTGCAATATAGGGTGAAGGAGGGTTACAGTTATTCAAAGTGATTAAAAAATGTGGAATAAAATTGTAATATAGGGTCGCCCATAAGTACTTGCAGTTTGGGTGAAATATATTCGGAATTGGTGGATTTATAGTTAAGTAGGGTGGTTTAAGCAAGTTAGAAAATTTTTTATTTAGGATAATACATATGTTTCATAAGTTATTTCTTTTTGCGAAGCTTGAACATTCCGTACGCGGGTGAAACCGCGGATAACGGCTAGTTTTGTTATAATTTTTTTTGAAATACTTAAACAATGGGGAAAATTTGTATATTTGTAATACTTTTATACTTATTAACAAATAGATGTTGGTGAATTAGATGTAACTAAAAATTATTCATTTTTACATTCTTGTGTTTATATTACATATTTATTTTGAAAAGTGTCCCTTTACAAAGTTGGTGTTTCTACTTCCTTGTCCACCTCTCTCTGGATAAAAGGTAATAAACATTTCTTTTCATCACTGAATAAACTGCTGTAATTAAATTCTCTCTTCTGTTATCATTATGGAACAAATTTCACTTTCATTTTATTCTAGATTTTTTTTTCCAAAGATTCTAATATTTTCACACACTGGTTTCCCATAAATTTTTTCTTGTACAGTTGGACAAAAAGCTCCATTAGCCACAATTAAATGACTATATTTGTCATCTTTCTCCTGTAATTGTATTTTAAATATTTCCAAAGGTACGCCTAGTGAATACCCTTGGGAAAATATCTTTAGAAGTTTGTTGAAGTTCTCGAGATGGTGGACATGCCATAATCAGCTTAGTAATTATATAATAATGGGTTGTTCAGAGTTTAATTTATGTATGATATTTATCTTGACTCCTAACAAAATGTTCAAATAAAATTTTGCTTGTAAGTCATTTTTATTTATGTACAAGGTACTTCATTAGTTTAACACTTTATTAATGTTAAATGCAAATCTGGTTCTTTAACTGTGATGGTTAAATTTGCATTTTTTTGGATGTGAATTCTTCACATTAAACTAATTTTATTCAGGTAAGTTTGTTCGTAGAAAACTGATTTCTACGAAAATATTACCCGGTCGTCCCAGTAGCTCTCCCAAATTGAAACCATTTTGTGGAGACTTTTTCTTAGACAGAGTGTGTCCACCTTCATTCAACCCTCTATAACTGCATAAATTAAAATAGTCCTGATCTATTAATAAAAAACAAAAACGGGCCAAATAACTAAAGTCGGTGACAACTTAGGGGTCAACTTTTGAAAAATGTTTTTAAGACAAACGAATAACGAACAAAAGTTAATTTTGAGCGAACAATGAAGAACAAATGACGAACAATTGAATGAGACAAAAATATTTCTAAAAAATTGATTTATCTCCGCCAATAGGCCTTTTCATATTCGAAGATTTCTAGTGGGCAAGCGTCAACTTCTGTCATTTTTTTCGAGCAAAAAAACATTGTATTTACATGCCAATGGTCTGACAACTGCTCGAAAAAAATGACGCACGGCAACAAAAATTTTTCGAATATGAAAAGGCCTATTTAAGGGAGCCAGCTATCTCTAGGGAGTAAAGGCTGTTTTCCAATTTCCAGAGCACAAAGTGCTCAGTTGTGCGCTAATTGGAAAACAGCCAATTGATCTAAATTTATTCTGTGGTTTTGTATATTGCATAAATATTTTAGAAATATTTCAGGCGGTGTGGGTGAGGCTCCTTCCATGTATAGTTACTGGAGCCAGTGCTGTAATTGGAACACTCAGTGCTTAGCACTGTGCCACACTATGGTCAATTGTGCGGTAATTGGAAAACGATGGCTGTTTTCCAATTACTAGAGCACAAAGTGATTTTGTGCCGCACAGTGCGGCAATTTTAGGACGTTAATTGGAACATGTTTTTTTTAGACCAACCGGTAGAGTACACTGATCATCAAATAGTTAAAAGTGTAATACTTATAGCTTATCAATTGACGTTTAAGTGTACGTAAATTATTTACAGAATAATTCAATAATGGATGTTTTCCAATTAATAAAGCACAAAGTGTTTTTATGTCGCCCTGTACCGTAATTTTCGGGCGTTAATTGGAACATACTTCGTGTTTTATGATAAAGTTTTATGTTTACTTAGTAAACCTACATAAAACATCCCAAAGGCCCAGCTATTTCTTGCAAAGAGGTTAATACTGTAGAGCACGTGAAGTAGCGAAATTCATGTAATATCAATAGAAAAAGAGAGAGAATAAGCGTGTCGTTCCACTTACAATAACGCCCATACCTAATTCACTCTACGTATAAACCTCTTTGATTTCTTGTGCTCACTTGTGCGAGCCAGTGCTGTAATTGGAACACTCAGTGCCTAGCACTGTGCTCAATTATGCGCTAATTGGAAAACAGCCAGCCTATGGCTGTTTTTCAATTACTACAGCACAAAGTGATTTTGTGCCGCACAGTGCGGCAATTTTAGGACGTTAATTGGAACATGTTTTTTTCAAAACCAACCGGTAGAGTACACTGATCACCATAAGGTTAAAAGTGTATTACTCATAGGTTATCAATTGAAGTTTATGTGTACGTAAATTATTTACAGAATAATTCAATAATGGCTGTCTTCCAATTACTAGAGCACAAAATGTTTTTATGTCGCCCTGTACCGTAATTTTCGGGCGTTAATTGGAACATACTTCATGTTTTATGAGAAAGTTTTATGTTTATTAAGTAAACCTACATAAAACATCCCAAAGACACAGTTATTTCTTGTGCCCATTTGTGCGAGCCAGTGCTGTAATTGGAAAACTCAATGCTAGCACTGTGCCGCACTGTCCTCAATTGTGCAGTAATTGGAAAACAGGGGTTAACAACAGTTTGTATCTGCTGAACGCACCCATTGTATCAGAGAGAAGGAACTGAGTTCCTTCTCTCTGCATTGTATGTCTTTATTGTATGATCTGTGATTGTATGATCTCGATCTGTGGTTCTGTTTTCTGTATGATCTGTGTGTTTGTGAAAGTGCATGTCGTATTGTAAGTATTGAATTTCCGGCATTCCGGCTTTTTATTCCCATATAAAATTTAAAAGAGATAAATTATTATTTTTTTACTAAATTCATTTTGTGAATTTAATTGAACCTTGATTCAATATGGCTCTTTACCCACTTGAATCTAATCCAGAGGTAAGTTATACTACAGTATGAAGACGATTTTTTATCCTGTATTTTTTTCAGGTCCTGAACAAGGTGAGTACAAGTCCGATCGATATCCGTTGCTCATATATTTATATTAAACGGGTGTTTTAGTTAATACATTCAATGGGCGTGCCTGAAAAATACAACATAGTTGACGTTTATGGCTTAGATGAAGATGGTCTTGCCTATATCCCACAACCAGTATATGCATTGGTTTTACTGTTCCCATATAATGAAAAGGTATTGTAACGTAGAAATCGCAATTTTAGATAATTTAGATTAATGAACAATGTCAAATTTCTATATATGAAATTAAGCAATCATTTATTTTGGATGCTTCATGCATTACTCTTTGGAACCAACTTTTCATTGTCAAAAAGTACTATGTATTCAACAGTTAAATTCATGATTCATGATTGCATTTGTATAACTTGGGTGGTGCATTTTAGCATTTTCATTTCAACCAGATACTATTATACATATCAAGAGATTTTGTTAAAGAACAAGTCTAGCTGCAGAATTTTTTTGAAGTTAAAAGGACTTGTGTCATTGCTAGACATAATCTCCAATTGTTTTTCTAGAAATATGCATATCTGGAGATTTGTACCATATTTTGTTTTAGCTTTATTTGTAATGCAGTCAGACTTTCAGTGATGTTATATCTTGGAAAATAATGCTAGTATGAATCAGTGAATGAACATTTTAGGTCTCAATGACATTTGGTATCTACAGCCAAATATACAAAAGGCATCTTCATGGTATAATATATATTCTAATAAGTCGTAACAGATTTTTTAAGTGTTTCATAAGTAGATTTATAATTCTGATGTATTATATGTACTATAACTATGTCAGTAGAAGTTATATAGTTATTCTTTTTGTTCGTTGCATATTGTATTTCAATTTGTTCATTGAATCTGCTGTCAAAAGGGCACATCTTTCAATGATAAATTCATTTTTATTAAGTACAGCATAGTAGTAGTTGTGAGAAACTAATCCTAAAAAAACTACAATTGTCAAACATTTAATCTAATCTAATTCAAACTTTGGTCCTAAAACTGCTGATTCTACAATTTTCCAAATTAAGACAGCATTAACTTAATATTTGATAATTTAGTCATTTTTTCACTTCTTAATTATTTATTAGACAGGAAGACCCCAGTTGTACAAAGAGATTCTTAAAATAATACTTTTACACTAATTAGGAGAATGTTTGAGCAAACATATATAAAAACATGACTGCAAATTTTCTATTTTGCCTAATAACTATTTTGACCTTAAAACTATATAGATTCCTTCAAGCTTGCAATGTTTCCTGAACTTATGTGAAATGTTGAGCATGATGTTGCAACACTAGATTTATCATATTTGAAATGAACAATATGCTCCAAAATGGGTACTGAACAGGGGCGGCTGTCCCTTAAGTGCACTTGTGTGCTGAACCACCAGATTTAATAAGCTTTTAATAAGGTTAAAAATTAACACAAAATGTTTAGTAGACATCATTTCAATAACAACAAATTTATCAAAAAACAATTTAAGCTCTAATCCAAACTTGTGTTAAGACTTATATTTGCTTGAAAGAATATTTCACCATGCACTTCGGCTAGTGCACAGTGAAACTTATATAGCTTCTATGAGATACGATATAACACGCTTAGCATGTGAGATAGAAGATAGTTAAACCATATGGAGTAATGGCCGATTCTAGTACGCCGCACGGAGACACCGAGCTGAGCTAATATTGACCGGAAGTATCCGAACGTTTCAATAATTCAAATTTTTGTTTATGTGATTTAATTAGTGGTTGCTTTGTTTTTGTCCATGTAGTCTATAAAAGAATATTTAGTATACAGAGATTTTGTGTGTGTTTACATAACTGTGAAAATGGGTATCAACTTTAACGTTGACTATATCAAAAATAATAATAATAAATCTTTCAAAACAAATTAGATGTAAAATTGGCTGGTCCAGAAAGTTTAGTTTAGGATTACTCAATATTTCTGTAATGTTGTAGTTGTTCTATACACTGCGATCATACCAAGTTTCTTAAAAATAAAGCCCCTAGTATACTGACTGTACAGAACAGATGCAAACTTGTGTTCTTGTAACTCATTTTGGCAAGTTGACATTTCATTTATTATTAACTGAAACTGTTTCTTACTAATTAATTTTTCTATAATATCTGTTGGATGCATGCAGCTAGTTCTCACCAAACAATACAAAATATGAATTAAATTCAGTGTAGTCACTACTGGATGTCACTATCAAAGAATATTTATAGAACTTGACTGCTTTTATAATATTTTGGATAACTGTTTTTAAAATATTGCAATAAACTTTGTGGGTTCAAATTAAATTTTTACAACTAATATTCACTGCACTTCCTAGAACTTTATTTACACATCAAAATCCAATATTTACAACAGCTGATTTCTCAATTTACATCAAAATAATAACACTATACTAACTCGGGAATGTCCAGCCATTCTTTTTAAATTCCCAATCAAACTCCAGCAAACTTTGACGGTCATCTCCCAGTTCGAGTAGCGTTTGCCGGAATGTTATCGAAATTTCCAGTCAGGTTGACCTTGTACAGGATCCTTTTTTCTACTTCAGTCAGCTTAAATGTTTCTCGTTGTTTTAGTCAGGAGCGGAGTAGATAAATTTTATAACACTGCTCCCCCTTTAATCCTGGTCGTCCCGAACGGGAACATTCTGTCCATGGTAGGGAGCTAGTCAATCCAAATGAACCAGCTTCCACTTAGCTCTCGGGTTTCGAAGTTGCTCGGCATAATCGCTGATTTCTTGGGACGGTTCTTTGGGGGTGCCAAAGACCACATCGCAGGGTAATCTCAGCTCTTGTCCAAATAGGACCCTGGCTGAAGTCAGACCCGTACTGTTATGTAAGGCCGAGCGATAGACCAACAGGAATAGGGGAATATGTTCATCCCAATCACGCTGGTTATTGCTGACGACCTAGACCAATCAATAGAGCAAAAATTAACTAATAATGTGTAAAAAATACTATCAGGATACCGACAGTGTCATCAGATTAACAAAGATTCCTAGCGATATTTTGCTATGTTTTCCACTCGCAACTATGTTTTTTACTTTGTTGATAAACAATTGAAGCAAGAAAATTACGTTTTTTTTTCTTAGCACGTTTATAAAATCAAAAATAATAAACTAATCTCAATGATGTCAACAGGTCAATTGTAAAGCATGAAAATACCAATGAAATGAGCCCAGGCTCGATCCTATTGGATCATTAGTAACAGGGGAAAACAAAAAATACTGAAAAATGTAGGATTTTTTTTTAAAAATCGTATCTTCGTTATTTTAGAAGCTGTAGAACTGGGCTTGTAGGAACTCATAGTAATTTACATCTATTTTATGTATACCAAAACCAGGCGCTACCGGTTTATTAGTTTTTGAACAACTGTGATATAAAGTTTTCTGTTCACTATTTTTGCATTGTACCCCCATGCGTCATAGATAATCAAATTTCAATTTTGAAAAAAGTTGTTGAAAGTAGAGGTGTCATTCTACGAAGCCTCTATTCTCATTTTTCACCAAATGTCTGTGAAATATCTGAAAAATGTTAGCAAACATGACAAAAAATGGGCGAGCGTATGAATGTATCCAAGGAGTGGGGGAAACACGGTTGTTTAGGGGAAGCGTGTAGTAATATATAGTAGAAGCACATACATAGAGCGTTTTAATATTTAATATCCTCACAAGTAAAAATTTTTTTTAATGACCGCTTTCCTTCGATGTTCCGTAAACCCAAAATCCACAAATTAAAGCAAAAACGTTTCCGAGAAACCATTTACATATAAATATATTAATAAACAAACAGTTCTCATTTGATATAATAAAATCGAACAAATCACTCTGTATACAATTAAATTCTTTCACCATCTGTCAGAGTGACAGTTACTATCGATAATAGTTATTGTTAGCAGTTCCCCTCAACAACCGTGTTCCCCCCACTACTCGTACACATTCATACGCTCACCAAATTTTGGTCATTTTTGCTAACATTTTTCGTATATTTCACAGACAGTTAATGAAAAATGAAAATAGAGGCGTTGTAGAATGATACCTCTACTTTCAACATCTCTATTCTGAATTGATATTTGACGATCCATGTCGCATGGAGACACACTGTAAGAATAGTGGACTAAAAAGTTCAGATAACAATTATTTAAAAACTAATAAACCGATAGCGCCTGGTTTAGTCACGCATAAGGTAGATATCAATTACTATAAATTCCCACAAGCCCAGTTCTACAACTTCGATAGGGACGGAGTTATAATAATATAAAGAAAACCTCTAAATTTTCCAGTATTTTTTGTTCTTCTCTGTTACTAAAGATCTTATCGGATCGATCCTGGGCTCATTTCATTGGTATTTCCATGCTTTACAATTCACCTGTTGACACCATTGAGATTAGTTTAAATTTTTCATTTTATAAACATGCAACGAAAAAAAAACGCAATTTTCTTGTTTCAATTGTTTATAATAAAGTAAAAAACCATAGTTGCGAGTGGAAAAGGTAGCAAAATATCACTACAAATCATTCTTAATGTGATGGCACAGGCAGTATCCTGACAGTATTTTTTGCATGAAAAAATCTCTTGATTGGTCTAACCTTGGATAGGTGCTGTTCCAAGGTCCTATTGAATCTTTCCACCATTCCCTCGGACTGTGGATGCAATGGTGTTGTTCTCATTTTTCTGATTCCCAACATCATACAGAAATTTCCAACAGGACGCCAAACCCGGTGAATAGCTGTTCTAACAGCACCGTCGCTACCGTGATTACCTCTTTATTGAGTATTGCATAAGCCTCAGGCCATTTGCTGAATTAATCCATTGCGACCAAAATGTATTTGTTCCCCATTCTCAAACTCCGGGAACGGACCAGTGACATCGATGGCAATTGGCTCAAATGGGACGCCCAAATTGTACTGCTGCATTCTGCCCTTCGTCCGAATCTGCGGGCTCTTACTGGCTGCACAGGTGTCACGTTTCCGGCACCAAACTCTGACGTCTTCGAAGTAATTTACCCAGTAGTACCGCTGGCGAACTTTATCTAAGGTTAAATTCATGCTCAGATGTCCTCCAGTAATCCCATCATATCTTCAGTCAGGATGGCTGGTACCTTCTTCGTTGGGACTTGGTTTCTCAGCCGTCAGTGGTTTCCCAAATTCTCTTGAGCATTCCATTCTCTACTCTTAGAGAGTCCCATTGGGCCCATAACGATTTCAGGACTCCCGAGTATCTAGCTACCTCTTCTCATCGTGGCCTGGGTGCCCCTCTCTTTTTAAGTGACAAGATTGGTTCAATGTCTGGATCAGCCATTTGGTCCTGGATGCACTGTTCCATTGTCCAGCCTCCTTTGGCCTGTACTCGGATCCGTTGGATGGAGATACCTTGAAGTCGTTTTGCTGTAATTTCTCCATCCACCTGGCCAGTTGTCCTCCCGGTGTCTTCATGTTCAGCAGCCATGTGAGGGCGGCATGATATGTCCGGATTAGGAAATGACGACCATAGAGGTATTTGTGGAAATGGTCTACAGCCCTTATTATTGTAGGAAGTTCTTTTCTGGTGACGCAATAATTTCTTTCCGCTTTCGAGAATCCACCTGTGTTGCTGGCGTCGGTGTCTGGCCGGACGGTGTGGGAAATGCTATGATTGGGCTGGAACATAGTGCCGCCTTGAGTCGTCTGAATGATGTTTCGCAAGCCTGATTCCAATGGAAGGTCAAGGTCAAATTACCATAATCTAATCAAAGAAAATGCATCAATCCTACTTAAACTCAAGAATACTGAAATAAAAGCTAATATACTAAAGCAAGTTAAACTATTAAAAGGGATAAAGCTAACTGAACGTGGACTGAAAGGTGGAAATTTAAATATATACTTTAATGAAGACCTTACCAAGCAAAACGAACTGTTGTTCAAGACAGTTAGAGAAATTAGAAAGGAAAAAGACTACAAGGCGGCATATGTATCATTTGGAAAAGTTTACTTAAAGAAGAATGAGAACAATAGACCTATTAGAATAAAAAGTGAGGTTGATCTTAGATTATATTAGTAGTTGTAGTTTACAAATAGTAATAGTACAATATAAAACCAAATATTAGATAATAACAATGGCGACTAATGAAAAATATATTTTATATATTAACATAAGAAGCTTACAGAATAAAATAAATGACCTTAATGATATAATACTAATAATTCAAAAATCAATACACATAATATTAACAGAAACATGGATCTATCTAATGAAACAAACTATTTTAAAATTCCTGGTTATACAGCAGTTCACGATTGTATTATTGTAAAAGCTGGAATAAGTTTTGTGCTAAATATCAAATCCAATATATCAAAAGGAGACTCCAAAATAATATCAGTATACTTAACTCAACAACGCACAAGTATATTTGCTATATATAGACCACCTAGAAATAATTGTAAATTATTCATATCGGAAATAGACAAACTGCTAGAAAGTCAGAAAAACAATTGCATAATTATAGGAGACTTTAATTTAGACTTATTAAAAAGTTCACAGACTATAAATACATACAAAAACACTATTGAAATGAATGGTTTTCAATTTCAAAATTTATTAAATAGACAAAATGCAACAAGAACTACAAAAAACGCTGCATCAATATTAAATCACCTAATAAGACAATTTTTACTACAAACATTAAACAGAAAATACAAAGAAATTATTTATCTTAACAAATGGGAAGTTGAAGTAAATATGAAAGTGAGTGAAAATGAATGTAAAACATTTCAAGAACTAAATAACATTATAAATGACTGTAAAAAGACGAGTACCAAACAGTATACAATTAAAATAAAAATGAGAATATTTGGATAACAAATGAATATATAATGAAGTTAAAAGAATGAGATAAACTATATGTGAAATGGAAAAGAATTTGCAATGAATATACTGAAAGTGAATTCAAAAAAGTAAAAAATGAAGTAAACAAACCTATGAATAGACTACAATAACAATATGCAGAGAGAAAATTTCAATAAGTTCAAGGAGATGGATGAAAAACATGGACAATACTGAAAAATATATGTAGTCGAACCAAATTTAAAAACCCAAATATTATCAAACTGATATATGATGCTGGAAATACATACAGTAATGATTCAGATATTGCTGAAGAAATAAACAAACATTTTTCAAATATAGGAGAAAAACTAGCGAAAAATATTCCACCAAGAACTGGTCTAACATTTAAAGAAGAGGAAAATGTAGAAACCATAATGCTAAATGAAACAAACATAACGGAAGTAAGAGAAATTATAGATGAACTGAAAAATGTCTGTGCACCAGGTATTGACAAAATAACAAAAAAAGACATAATAACAATCTTTGATAGCATTGGATCCAAAATAGTTGAAATTATCAACAATATAATGAAAAACGGTCTTTACCCAGAAGAACTAAAAATAGCAAAAATAACTCTCGTATACAAAAAAGGCTCACATGACAATGTTAACAATTACAGACCTATCTCCTTAAGTACATTTAACAAAATTTTAGAAAAAGTTCTCAAAAGAAGAATGGTAAATTTTATAGAAAAATATTTCAAGTTTGATGAAAGCCAATATGTATTTCAGAAAAAAGTAGTACTTTAGGAGCAACTGTTGATCTACTAAAATACATATATAATGAAATAGATAAAAATAAATATGTTATTGCAGTGTTTATAGACCTTCAAAAGGCGTTCGACACAGCTGATATTAACTTATTACGGGAATAGCTGAAAAAGATGGGTTTTCATGGAACATGTTACGAACTCTTAAGAACATATTCAACAGGAAGAAAACAATGCACAGAAGTAAATGGACAAATTAGTAAAATTTATAATATTAATGTTGGAGTAGCACAAGGATTAGTATTAGGAACACTACAATACCTACTGTATGTACATAGTCTGAAATATGCTAGAATACAGGCAAAATATTACAAGTTTGTGATGATACTGTACTAATATATTCTGGAACAAATGTAGAAAGCGTACAAATAGCAGTAAATAATGATCTTAAAAATATTTTGATGACCTTGTACCGGATCCCTTTTTTATACTTCAGTCAGCTTAAATGTTTTACGTTGTTTTAGTCAGGAGCGGCGTAGATAAAGTTTATAACAATATTCTTCAATACATTTCAGTATTTTGAGTACATCAAGAAAGAAAAGGCAGAGATTGATGATAAAGGTCAACTTATTTCACCAAATTTGTTTTTCATGAAGCAGTTTATTTCAAATGCATGTGGAACCATAGCACTTCTTCATAGTATTGCCAACAATACAGACAGGTAAACCACTTTTAGTAATTTATAAATAATTTTTTATTGAAGAAAATGTGTATAGGAATTCACATCATTTTTAAAATGGCAGATATCATACTCTCCCTGTGTCTACTTTAGTGTTATGTAACTTATGGATAGCTCTTAATTTAAGATATTTAAGATTTTATTCCTACAAGGGAGATAGTTATAAATTATTTGCTTGAACTTTCAAATTGGTTATCAGTTTGGTACTTCACTCTTTTCAATGGCAAACATACATTCTGTTAGCATTATGCTAACTGCAATTGTATTACTGTATATTTTATTCCTACAAGGGAGATAGTGATAAATAATTTGCTTGAACTTTCAAATTGGTTATCAGTTTGATACTTTACTCTTTTCATTGGCAAACATACAATCTGTTAGCATTATGCTAACTAAAATTGTAGTACTGTATCTTTTAAATCATCAGATGTTTTTTATGTTATTTAGAATATGTCTAGTGATAAACTGTGATAATCCATAATGATGCAAATCAATAAGTTTCAATGTATTACAGAAAATTTATAACAATGTTTACTTAGTCAATTGAATTAGTTATATACTTCTGCCTAATATTGAATATATAATTGAAAAATAAAAAAGAAATAGATATTTCCAGATAAAGGTAGTTTAATATACTGTTTAATAGATCTCACAGCTTGATGGAATTCAGAGTTATTATTATAAAAACAGTTATTTATAATTGTTGCAAAAACTACTTCAAAATCATGAACAATGCTGACAATTGCTCACTCTGTGCATAAGAAGGAAATCTATAACAAAAAGTTGATTAGTTTCAAATACAATAAACAAACCAGCAAAATGGGAAAGGGGTAGACAGAAGGGTATTAACCTGAACCAGAAAAAAAATAGCCCAGAAGAGAATCCTTTAAGCCTGGAGAGAAAACCAATGCTGGTTGCCAGCTGCTAATGAAGTAATTATTGGAGAGGGTCCACAAGATTAAAAAATTAGGAATAGTCATTTTTACCTTATTTTTTCCCCAATAATGTGAGTTATTAAAAAACACACTCACAGTGTTTTCACAAGATATAAAAGTTCCCCTAGTTTTCTTATTTACTATTTTGACGAAAATGTCGGTGATAAATAACAGGTGAAATATGGATTTAGTACTCACAAAAAAGAAAATATAAAATCTTTATAATATTTTTCTTTTGTAAATTATAATTGAACATTTATTGTGAATATATTTCATATTAGTTTCTTTGATTTATAGAATTGAATTAAGAGATGGTGTATTGAAAAAGTTGTTTGAGGAATTCAAAGGAAAGTCGCCAGATGAAAGGGGAAAGTTACTTTCTGATGCTGGACAGAATTCAGAAGCACTAAAAATTATCAGTGCTCATCAAGAATTGGCAATGGAAGGCCAGACTGAAGTAATAATCTCATGTAGATTTCAATATTTAGTTATTTAATATTGTTACAATTTTTAGGTCAATCCAAATGAACAAGTCAATCATCATTTTGTAGCTTTTGTTGAAAAAGATGGAACACTATATGAACTTGACGGCAGAAAAGAATACCCCATTGTACATGGGTCAACAACTAAAGAAACATTTTTAGCTGTAAGTATTTTTTCACAAAAAATATATCTCACTGAGATTGTTTCCATTGAAGAATTTAAGTATTTTTCATTTTTAATTTATAATGTATAAAGATCCATATTTTCAATAATAAAAGCCTAAAAACTAAAACCAAATAAAGCTAGGTAGTATAAATGTAATCTAACAAAAAGTATAACCCTTTTATCAAGTTTATTGTTCCTCAGAAACCTCATGGGTAGCATCATTTTGACAAATACTTTTTAGTCAATAAAAATTTAAGAAATAAAAAAGTTATGCTCATCCTCCGGAAGTCAATCTTCAATAAAATTTCAGATGAGTAACTTTGAAAACTATGGAGTAGTAACTTGTTAATATGGTTGATACCATTTCTTAATTAATTTACTTTTATTCTATAGGATGCTGCGAAAGCCTGCAAGAAATTCATGGAGAGAGATTCAGAAGACATTAACTTTACAGTTTTGGCACTTACTGCATCAGAAGCTTAGACATATTGCAATGAACTGCTTAAGGCTGATCTGAAAAAGTTACCAAATTTCATGCTGTTTTTGTGTACCATTTAATTAAATTGACTTTTTTTATTTTTGCAGCTTCAAGCTTGGCTTTGAATGTGCCTTGCTTTAAAAATTATATAGTGAACACATTCAAAATGTGATA
This sequence comes from Octodonta nipae, assembly GCA_034190945.1. Classification (NCBI taxonomy): domain Eukaryota; kingdom Metazoa; phylum Arthropoda; class Insecta; order Coleoptera; family Chrysomelidae; genus Octodonta; species Octodonta nipae. The sequence continues at coordinate 45,120,275 of CM067221.1, read as the reverse complement.
TTTTCAATCTCTACACTGGACCAATAAATTATAGAAATGTCATTTTGTATTTTTTGTTTCGAACCAATTCGTTTTTAAAATATGGAACACATAGTAATATTAATAACTGATTACAAGATAATTAATATAAATATCAAATACAAACTTTGTCATTTCGTTTAATATTGTTGTAAACTCCATGTGGGTTCTAAAAAAAGTTTACACCAAATGCAATCGTCTTTATTCACACAGAAATAATTCACTTTATAAAAATATGTCCATCAAGGTTCGCTACTTTGCTAATGACAACCGAAATCCTTCTATAAGTCAACCTTTTATATACCATCATAGTCTCTATATTCTCCATCTGATTCTGATCTACTAACGTGTATAATCTCTTATTAGGATCGAAATTTTGAATAGTACGTGTTTTTTATACCAGCAATCGTAATTTAGTAGTAGTAGTTTTTACTATTAATTTATTTATTTGCAAACTTAGTTTCTATTGAGGATGATTTATTCCTAATTTGGCAGCGTAAAATAAAATGCTATAACAATATAAATGTCTTAGGAAGTGCTGAATATCTAGAAACGGAAATTATTCTGTTTATGTAAGGGTCGCGCGTAAATTCGCTACACACCGAACTATTTAATAGAGCATAGTTTATATTGTTGTACCCTTACCCATATAAAAAATAAGAGTGAAACCATTTCGAAAGACTGGAACAATGCCGTGATCATTCTACTTCACAAAGCTGGGAACAAAAAGTTAATAAAAATAATTGCAAAACGCATTACAAATAAATTTGACCTGTATCCAATCGATGAAAAAGCAAAATTCCGAAAAAGCTATAGCACCCACCATCAGGCATATCCAGATCCTTCGCAACAAAATAAGAGATATTAAAGTGCAACAAATCACTTCAAAATAGTAGAATAGACTTGCGATATATACAGCTTATAAAGAAGCAACCCCCACAGGAAGACTTCACAAAGATACGGAAATAAGACTATGCAGAGGTATACGGCAAGGAGACACAATATCGCCAAGATTATTCACTGTCTGAACGATATATTTAAGAAGTTGAATTGGGAGAACCGTGAAATAACTATAATCGGAGAACATTTCATCAATCGACAGTAAGCCGATGACGTCATTCTAATCGCAGATAATGTAATAAACCTACAAGAATTGCTAAATGAACTAAAACAAGCATCTGAAGAGATAGAACCCAAAGTCAACAAAAGTATGACAAAAATAATATGTAGAACCATAAACGACAGCCACAAAACATCATAATAATTTAGATTATCCAGCATTGGCACATGTAAAAAAATATATTTATGTGGACCAAACGTGTTTGATTTGTGGACCAAACGATCAAGGCAGATAAAGAATTTCAAACGGTAAACCTGGAAAGAAGGACCAAAATGGCTTGGAGTGCTTCTGGTGAATGAAACTGCATACGATTTACGACCAAGACGAAAGCAAACGTCCTAAGCGAATGTGTTATCCCCATTGTAACTTAACGCCACAGGAACATAGGAATTAACAACAAAATATATAAACTGCAAGTACCCAAACATATATTGAAAGAGCTATATTACAGTTGAAGATAGAAAACCTATAATGTGGAATAGAAGACAAACAGGAGTGAAAGATACTGGTGAAATAATTATGAAAGCAAAGTGGAGATGGGCAGGACACGTAGCTCGAGTGAGTGAAACTCAGAGGACCCGAAAAATAACAGAGCAATGGGGAGAAAAAAGAGTAGTCTGTCCTTTGACGCGGTGGTACTATGCCATTAGAAAGGTAGCCGTAAAGAAATGGATAGCAGCAGGTGTATGTTCATAAATGGACGAGACACGCTGATTTATAAACAGAAGGAATACGACTGCTTCTATATATGATCAGATATAATAAATTGAAGATAGCAGATCTAAAACTATTGAAACGTTGTAAGATCAATCATTTCAAGACGATGGAAGTCCAAGGAAACTTCAAGGAATAAATTAAAAGTTTTTAATTGAATGTAGCATGGGTTTGGAGGGTAGCAAGCAGTTCTCTCCTTAGTTTTCAGATTGGTACAACAGATACTCTCGAATTTTTCAGACGAAACAATATTGCCATTTCTTATTATTTTGTGAATGTAACCCGAATCCATATATTTGCGCTTTGCTTTTTGGAATATAATTCTGAATTGTTCTTTTATTTCATATTTGGTCTCATAAAATGTCTTCTTCTTAGGGTAGAAGCTGCAGCCACAGTACCTCAGATTCAGAATATGCACATCCGTCCTATATCTAATTTTATTAGTTGAGTACGTGAAAAGGTTGTTGACTGTGATACCGCGAATTAAAGACGCAGTAGTATGATTTTCTTTGATCTTCCATTGGCAGCTCATAGGACTCTTACCTTTTGAGATATGATATAACTGATGAAGTTGAATTGCTTGTTTGCGGTATTATTGATATGAGGTGAATACACAAATATTTAGAATATATGTTAACGTAACTTTGTCAAGTTTGCGTAATTAAGCTATATAGTGTGGAACAGCCAACTGGAATAAATTCGATAACGAACAAAGGAGGACGTGTTGGGAAAAACGCCTGACACGTCGATTTGTATTTTTAAATGAGCATTTTTTCAACAAAAAAAATTATATGGGGATTGTCATGTGACCGTGGCCAATACCAACTTTCTTATTTTAAAGGCAACCCCCTGTATATTATTTATTTTTTGGATTCTCCAAAAAATTCTAGACATAATTCATGTACAATGTCCTACACCTATATTCAACTGTTTCTGAAATATTAAGTGTTTTCAGATTTATTACAAAAATTAACATTAAAAAAAGAAAATTATTTTATTTCACAAATTCGCTACATTAAAGTAAAAATCTAATAAGTAATACTGATTATTTCTTAATAATATAAAAAAAACGAAAAAACAATGTCAATGTTCGAAATGCTCGCCGTGAACGTCTTGGCAACATGCTAATATGGTATAGAAATGTCTTCTAACGTTACTCAACATCTTAGGCGTGATCGGATCGCAAGCGTGATTCGTCTTTTTAGGTCATCTAAGTTGAGGGGTTTGATTTGTATACAGTACTTTTGACATATCTCCACAAAAAGTAGTCCAATGGCGTCAAATCAGGAGATCGTGCTGGTCATTCTATCGATCCGCGTCTCCCAATCCACCTATTTCGAAAAATTTGGTTCAGAAACTGCCGGACATTGATTTCGTAATGGGACGGTGCTCCATCTTGCTGAAATTGGCATGAACTTGTGGGTTTACTGTAGAGATGTTAAGGATATGAAATTTCGGATATGGATACGGATATTTGAATAATTTTATATCGGTTACTAATATGAAATTATTTCGGATTATCCGATAGTTTCAGTTATGGATAGTAGATTTTTTGGAATTCAATTTGAACCGACAAACCACCACACATAACCCGTTATTGTAAATAGCAACTCGTCATCGCCCACTTCGGTAAGAAATTGTCAATCGGTTATTTTTCGAGTTCGAACAGCCTTATAAAGTGCCTGTCTCATTTTGATACAAATCCGTCCTTATCCGAAACTTTTATACCAGATTCAGTTACGGTTTCGGATAGATTCTTATTTAGGATATCCGATAGTTTACAGTTCTCCATAACATCCCTAGTTTACTGGATCAGGATATAAGTCTGTCAAAGTTGGCACGACATTATTTTGCAGCAGTTCTAAATATTTATCTCCATTCAAGTTGCCATCAATGAAAAAGGGACCTATGATATGATTTCCAACAATTTCTGCCCAAACATTAATTTTTTCAGGATATTGCGTATGTTTCTCTGTCATCCAGTGAGGATTCTCATTAGACCAATAGCAGCAATTTTGACGATTAACGTGACCGTGAAGTGTAAATGTGCTCTCGTACTACTACTTCGTTTTTCCCAACATGCCCTCCATTTGGCTGTTCCACATTGTATACATTTATGCCTATTGACAATGTAATTCATGTACTACAATGACCTTAATTTGCTCATGCACACTTCTTTGCCTTTGCAACTGTTTCTTTGAGATACGTCAGCGTCAATTAAACACACAATCTTTGCATTTTTTCTAGCTCTCAATTGCCTCATGTAGGAACTACAATTAAACTCATACCAACTAGTAATAACAAATTTATTTACATATTTTTATTAAAAATACAATACTCCGCTTAAAACTTGTCCATCAAAAACTTTAATACGAATTCACATACTGATTACACAGCTCTTATAATTTGATTAACATCATCTTCATTTGTTTTTCCTCTAGTAGCTTGGTAAGCATCGCGTTCTTTATCTGGATGCTTCGAAGGCAAGATTGGAGAATGAATATTGACTTTTGCAGGATACCTATTAAATTAAACATTAGTTTTCTATTGAAAATTTTAAAACATAACTTACTTGATCCCAGCAATTTCGATCTCGTAATCACCACTCGTGACGTAATCATTGGTGACCTTTTGGCGCACACCTTTTGAGTCTCTGTTTTCGATAAATCCTAAACATACCTAAAATATTTAAAAAAACATATAAGAAATAATGTAAATTAAAAATGTATATTACAATAGAGTCATACTAACTACTATATTTTTCACAATAATAAAACCGCACAGTTAAAAAAATAAGTTTTCAAAAATTAACAAAACTATACGAAAAACCAAAAAATAACTCAATTGGGTTTTTAACGGCCTGAGAAATAAATTGGTTACTTGTAGCATCTTCTAGTACTTCAAGTTACATAATGATCTATGGAGAGATGCATGATCAGAACAAGGAGATGTCATCTAAAAAGTAAATTAAAACCCTAAAATAGCAATGGGCATGACATTTGGCGAGATGAGAGGACATCAGCTGGGTAACAAAAATATAACACTGTTAAAAGACCAAGCAAACGCCCTAATACAAGATGAGACTATGGCGTAAAGAAAATTAAAAAAAAACAATCCCAAAAAGCTAACAACAGAACAAAAAATGTGTATAATACATATTAATGACATTATTTTTAATATCAATATGGCCTCTGTTAAGGTAACAAAAGAAATTCAAAATCGTTCCAATCATTAACATGTGTGAATAATAAAAACTCTTGACAATCATATATTAATTCATTATAAAACAATAAATACCCCAAAAAATATTTCCACAGATAACATTGTTTAGTTGTAATAAACTTTTTTTTGCTTAACCTGAGACAGAATAAATAATTACAATTTGACAGTTATTCTTCAAGATTTCATATTTTTAAATGTTTCAAAATTGTCTTATTTTACCAACTAAATTTTAATTTAAAAGAGATAAATGAGTGGAAAACTTCACCTGCTTTTTAAAAGTATGGCCGAATCCGGTAGTTGTAGTCATTCCAACAAATTGATCGTTACGAAAGATGGGTTCTCCTCCCAAGGCCATAAATCAGTCTCAGAATCGTGATCTCCTAAAATGAGCTGTATATACATTCTCTGAATACCTTTGTCTCGTTGTTTGAGAAGCGCATCTCGTCCAATAAAGTCAACTTTTTTCTAAAAGAAAAATTAAATGAAGCGCTATTCACTTATATAATCCCATGCGAGTTTGAGCCCATGTAAGTGTATACAATGTACAGGCAACGGGTATTTGTTCCATTTGTACAGAGTGTTTACAATTATAGTCATATGGTGTATTCACGAAACTAATACGGTACTATCTAGTAGAAGTATTTGCCATGATTCAAAAGACGGGAGCACAGAGGGTTGTCCAAAAAACACGGAATTTTATTTTCATGTTATAATTTTTTTAATCTTTAAGATCGATTTTGATCTAATTAGATCGTTTAAGAGACAATTGATTGTGTCAGAGTGCTGACTTAATTTTTTATAAATCCAGCTTCAAAAGCAAAATGAGGGGACGTGTTTAAGCTTTGACAAACTTTAAAACAAGCTGGTACTTTCTTGGCTCACTCTGCACAGCTTTAACAGTAAAAAGAGAAGTCGCGCATTAGAATCTGTCAAAAAATATCTGAGCTCTGACAAGTTAGAGGTAGGGTATGTTTTAACATCATATCGGCTATTTTTTCTTAGTTTAAAAATTAAGTAGGCGTAATGGCAAATTTCGCTTGTGTACCGGTGGTAATTAAAATTATCAAGCTGCGAAAATGGTGCTAGCTAATGACGATAAAATTTTTATCACAACTTTAATTTGAGTAGCATACAGGGTGAGTCAAATTTTACTACAATTGCGTGACGCGCGATAAGGTTTTATCAAAAAATTCCACTTAACAAAATCAATTGCCAGGCGCGAAGGAAGCGGGTCCAAGGAGTGTAAGAAAACAAGTACAGCAATTAAGCTGTGATTATTTTGACTTAACTAACTAATGGTGGTTTTAGGAAAATATTCTGCATATTACAAATTAGTATAATAATAATATACCTAAACTTACTCCTGAAGTTAAAGCTAGAAGATAATTAGTTGCAGAAACCATTTTAAATAAGGTTAAAAGTAGGACAGTTCCAAAAAATATGTTCATTATTGATCACTTAAAAAATGTCTAAAAGGATCTTTCAACAAAGTGAAACAACTAAACAGTTTGTTTAGAAAAAGGGGCAAGTTCAGTAACTTTGTAATGGGCTATGGGAAAATATCAGAAAATCGGAAAATAATTGCGGTGCTGTTTTTACATCGTGCAAAGGAATTTTATCAGGATTTGACTTACCCTGAGTCGTTTAATAATTTCATAATTATTTCTAAATAGCAGCGGTACCCAACGAGGAGAAAAGTCATTGTGCCTTTTTTTTGTTGCAAAATAAGAAATTAAACGTCAAGATGTTAAAACATACCTAACTTTAACTTGTCATGGGTCAGTTAATTTTTGACGGATTCTAATGCCCAAGCTCTCTTATTAGTCAGAAATATCCAAGATTTCATATTCTTACTTCGAAAGCAATACATAGTGACACTAGGAAGTACTAGGATATTTTACGTTTTGCCAAAAATTAGACAAGTCTGTCATGTTGTTTTTAAAACTGATTTTAAAAATATGAAGTCAGCACTCCATCAATTGTCTCTTAAACACACCTAATTTAATTAAAATCGGCCTATAAATAAAAAAGTTAAAGCAACACTATATAAATATACAAAAATGTAATATCTGTATTGAGTGAGAGGTAAACAATAATTGCGTTGATGGTAAACATTTTCAATTTTTTATTTAAACATTGTGAAAATAATGCAACCTCAATTTACAATATTTGTATCATTTCAGTTAGACAGCTGTAAAAGGTTGTATGGACAGTGAAAGTTTTTATGCGTTATTAATTTTTAATAAGAAAATATTAAATTGGCATTCACCCTCAGTTTGGTTTGTTTTATTCGTAGAAATGCATGTAATCGCTGTAATTTTAGTGGAATTCATTCAACGAGGGACACACTGTGTATTGACTGTGCACAAATGAAATAAATATATCCACGGGATCAAAGCCGCAAAGGACTAAATAAAAATAAAACTTACATCAAACTTTACACGCCAAACTCTTCCACATTCAAGTGGTGTTGTAGAAGTATCCAAATCTTGACCCCAAAAGGCAAAAAACTTTTCAATTCTCAAAGCTCTCGTAGCATAATGCCCGACATGTGTGATTCCGTATTTTTCACCAGCTTGTATCAGACTAGAATAAACATGTAGGGCAAACTACAAATACATTTTATAGTTAAATAATAGATGGTTTTTAAAAATTGTTGAGTGAAAAAATTCATAACTATAAAATACTGACATAAACTAATCAATTTACTTTTCTTAATCGTTAACCATTGTCCAGTCGTGATGACAGCTCATAATATTAAATTCTTAACGAACTTTTTCCCCTTTTTCCGACTAAAGATTCGACATCGCCTTACCTTCAAACAAAGTTGCGAACCACCGGGGATTTTACAATGTTCAAAATGTTTCAGGGCCCTTTTGGGAGGCAGAAACATTAAACCGTTTGTGACAGCAGACTCTTGACAATAGTTATTACTTTTTATGAACATGAAAAGTGCATAGACGATTCCCTAATGTAGCTCTTTAATTTAGATATTCTGGCCGATCTTCTTAGGGCATCCATTTCAGTGACATCTAACTTTCGTCTCATATTTTCCTTCAGTTTCCAGCTTACCGCGTCGTCAGTTAGTATACTTTTAATCATTGTATTATATATTCTAACATCATATGTTTTATTTCTTTCTGTACTCCACAGTATGCGGTTCAAACATATTATTTTTCATATTTTGTTCTTTTCATTAATGTCTACGTCATCTATTCCTTCCTTAGTAAATATAACGCCTAAATATTTATATTGGTCGCATATTTTTATTTTTCCATTGTCACCCAGCTCAATAGCAGATGACTCTTCTCACACATGTATTGTGTCTTTTCCATATTTACCATCTGTCCCCATTTCATATATTCTTCCTTTAGTTTTCTGGTCATGTACTCAATGTCGTCTTTATCGCTTGCGCATATATCCGGATCGTCCGCAAATTGAAGCATGTATTATCACATTGAACTTCCACGCCTTTACATTTCTTTTTCCATTGATCCATAGAGCTTTTGCAACGTAAATTTAAAAAAATGTGGGAGATAAGCAGAAACCCTGACTCAACCCCTTATTAACATTAAATTCTTCAGAATATGTATTTCCGATTTTTAGTGCCGAATTCATGTTACAATATAAATGCTGGATTGCTTTGATAAGAGTGTAGTTAACTGTACTATGTAATACTTCCCAAAGTTTGACAATCGGTAGGGAATCGTATATCTTCTTCAGGTCTATAAATTCTAGATGTGTTGATACACATGCAAGGTTCTCATACGAGTTCCACTCTAGGAGTTCAGGATTTATTCCTCCTGGCCCTGGAGATTTTTTTTAAATTCTTTTATGGCTTTCTCTACATCCTCTCTGTGTATTCTAATTTCTTCTCCTTATTTGAACAGATATTTCCTGATAATCCCGTTACTAAATTTTTATAGTGTGTTCTCCGTTCGTCCGTGGGTATTAGTTGTAGATTGATTCAATTTTTTTCTGTTAATTTTACTTTATTTGTAAACTTCCAGAATTCCGTGCATTTTTTAGCCCCCAAATATGTATCTATTTCTTGGCATTTTCTGGTCCATATTTATTTTCTCTGTTGTTGAATTTTTTGTGTAGTATTTTTCTTTGCTACCTTGTAATTTCCTAGATCTTCCCCCTCTTAGTATTCAACCATAATTTATATAATTCATTTTTTTGTTTACGTATCCTTCAGTCTCTAAAGACCACGAATATTTTCTACTTTGGGTCTCTCCTTTGTGCCTAATGTTTCTTGTTAAATTACAATATATTTCTTGGTTGTCCGTTTCTAAAAGTCTAGTCTTTTCTTATACAGATATTTGCTACTCATTTTCAAAACTTTCAATATTAAACTGTTGGTTTGCTATGGTTTTAATCTCGTTTTTATGGTTTTTAGTATTATGCCTGAAAGGGAAGAAAAAGGTCGCTCATAACAAATGACACACTGCAGAGTCCTCTAAGAACTCGAACATCACTGATCTTCAATAGGGATTGTTGTTTCTCTATGAGGTAATGGATTATTGTTTTCAGTCCTTCCTGATTACCATTTGTTATTTCTTCACCAAAACAGCCTACGACTTTGCTGTTTTTTGTCTGTCCATTCTACTGTTTAGATCTCCAAGTATTATAATCTCCCTTGTATTTCCAATTTTTGATATTTCATAGTTCAGAGTTTCGAAAAATTCGTCTTTTTCTGTTCTAGTAGCATCATCTGAGAGTGCGTAGACGCGAATATCGGTACTTTGGGTCGATGTAAATTTCGTAGAGTAGTATAATGTTATAAATATAGTCAGCCCATTCCACTTTTTCAATAAATTTTAAAAAAAATTGACATGCCGGTCGGTTATGCTGAAGATAAAGCCGAACGAGAAAGAATAGATTTGATTGCCCGTCCGAAAGTAATTTGATAAATATATTTAATCCACGTTAGTAAATTTTTGATATTGTTACGTTTAATTTTACACTACCAAAAAAAAGAATCATTCTCTCGAAATTAATCATGTGTAAGTAGTGGATAAGCTGATATTCAATTAACTCGACATATCGAAGTGTGTATAGCATTAGAAAATTAGTTAGTGAAAGAGTTGTATGTGAGGAAAAAAATATTTTCTGGATTAAATTAATTGTTTTAGAACCCACAGAAAATCTATAGGGGTAATGATCATTGCATGGCGACAACAAGAAGTACGAAGGCTGCGATAGACGAGAGTGGGAAAGAAATTTTCAAGAGGGTCACGGAGAAACTAAAGAAATGTTAAATAAGAAACTGGAAAACGGAATAAAAAGGAGGTATAAATTCGAGAGAAAAAAAACTCAACAAAGGTTACTGCAATCTTTTGATGAAAAACGTATAATTGTAGAAAAACTTGTAACAGCTAAAAGTGAACAATAGAACCTAATGGAAGGCTTATTTTCCAAACACTTTAGTTCACACACGTAATTAGTGACGCAGTTTAACGTGAAATCAGATATAAAGACAATAAAGATAAAATTGAGATGCTGAAAAGTTCAATCAAAAGGTATATACTATAACATGTAGAATGTGCGACAAAATATACGTAAGACACAAACGGCATCAGTCCTGTTCCAACATCAATAACAATCGGGCCACAAATACAATTTCGACAGATGTAAACAAATAGTACAAACAACCAATTACAAGACTAGTCCGAGAAAAGCCAAAATCTACCATTTCTGGCGACCCTCTTGCTTAGCCGTATTAATATTACATAGGAACTACTTATTCTAGGAGGATAAAAGCGGTAAGTATCTGTAGTATCATATATGACAGTCTATCTCTCAGCCAAATTAAATGCCAAGCGGTTCAGGCGTTCAGCCGGGAACAATAACTGATGTCCGAGAAAACAAGCTATCACATTTACAATATTAGTGGATTGTAAATAATGTATATTAACTTCGGTCTTAATGAGCAGCTTAATCATGAATAAGTCATTGCACATCTGCGGACCACCGGAAAAACTTCCTGTAGTCGCCTTTGAGTAAGACCGTTCTACAATCAACATCAGTTAGTAAGCGAATCAATGAACCCCAAAAAGAAAGTAAACAAAAAATTCCAAATCATCTTAGACGTCAGAAACTCGGATGTTGACAACCAATAACATAAAAATGTCAGTTTTATTTTAATATATTGTAGTGGCTTATTTCAATATATTTTCTATAATTATAAAAACATTTAATTCTAAAAAAATGCAAGTACTAAATCAGTATTTGAGTTGAAAATAATGGTTTTGATAAAACTAACCTCATTTGGAATATATAAAACATATCCTAATTCACCAGTATGTGTAAGATTCATTGTTCTTATACCGTTTGCCAAACCAACGTCAAGCATTTTAAAAGTGAAGAATGGAAAATTCCTAGGATTCAAATCTGTGTCCGTCAATTCTGACAGTAGTGTTCTCGTATAGGGCCCCATAATACACAGTGCTGTGAACATACTAGTTACATCTGACATAGCCACAGTGGGCGGTAGATGCTTTTGTAGCCATACTTTACACCTTGTTTGCTGAATTGTCGGTGCTATCATCATATAGCTAAAAATAATTGTTATTTCAGTTTTGATACAAGAAAAATTGGGTAAGTTTTAGTTTTATTAAAAACCTAAGTAATACATATATTTACAATCCATTGCTTCAATTTTATTGGCCCATATTAAACCCCAAAGATTCGCAGAAACAAACTACCCAATTGTTGAGAGTGGTGATTTAAATTTGAAAAATATTGTCTGAGGGTACAGGCAATAATTCATGGCTAACTGCAGACGCAATTTAAATCTTTGAATTTTAAGGATGAACTCTTATTAATTTTAATCACAATTTTATGAGAATTTTGATCAAATAAGTGCATACAAATGTAAATTTAAATTTTGTAAAGAATGTATATTTTGATACTTTTCCTATTTATCTAGTAGTTTTTATAGATATCGATTTACTACTTTATCATCTTCACATTGTTTTAGACCTTTGTGTAACTTACATTTTCGTGTGATTTCTGTATCCAGAATTCAGTATCCGTATCTCAGTAATGGTAGAATGCATTGAGCAAATATATTTTCCTTGAGAGGGGTTGGAATTCTATTTGAAGACTAAAGAGTTGGAGACGGTCGGATATTCTGGACTGCATTCAAATATTTTGATTTTGACGTTGCTTTCTCTGTAGGCATACATTTCTATAAATGGCTTGCCAACACCTTGTTTGATGAGGGCCTTCCTTAAAATGATCTCAAACTCTTCCTTACACGTTATGAAGAACAATGGAAGTGGTATTTCATTTCTTTGATTTGACAAATAACATCTCTTAGATTATGTATGTGATAAATTGGGCTGAAACCTCTGATATATTCGAAATTTACTTCAAATTATTAATATTGTTACGAAATTTACTTAAGCCAGCCCTGTTTCATTCCAGTACGACATCGATCGCTTTTAGGACAAAAAAATGATCTCGAAATGGCTCGGCAGCTGTAGAATTGATAATGAATTGTACGAGAGTTTTCGATGTTGGTTTTAAAAGGAGCGACCCATAATCGCGGCAATGAGTTAGTGCAGCGAAGAGCTTATGTAGAATTGTTATTGTGATATTCGAATCAGCTGTAGTATATATTTGATGTAAATAAAAGTTCTAGAAAGTGATAGTGAATATTAGTTTTTAAATTTAAATGAACCCACGGAGTATATAACAATATTATTTAAGGTGTTTACGTCTATGATGATGCTGATGTTTTTTTTTGCAGGATAAAGTCAAATTTTATTATTGACTGATTCATATGGAGGTTTATAAAAAAAGTTTGTACATTTCCTGACAGCCTACATTGTTATTTTCTGAAAGAAGTATTTTATCTGATTATTATTGGGAATAACACCACAATTGCTTGAATGTATGTATATTTCAAATAGTCTAAACGTTTCAAGGTCTAAATCAGACCCCGTTTTCAATGGTAATAACTTAACATAAATGAACAAGAAAATTAAAAATCAACAAGGTTCGTAATGACAAATTGAGTAAATCACAATTTGAGATTAAATGTTTGACAGTAAAACTGATGTAGCTAGGAAAAATTCTAAAGATCATGTGAAATATATGTTATAAGATTATTCTGATGTTCCATAGATCTTATTAAAGTCATAAAGGAAAACCTAGGAAAAACCTTATGAACTATCCCGATACAGATTTGTTCAAAAGGAGCATTGTCAACTTCATCCTTGATTATTAAATGAAAGCGACCGTATCGGTAGTACTTCTATAGAATGCAGCCGTTCCATTACCAATAATCATAAGGTTTTTCCTAGATTTTCCCTTATGACTTTAATGAGACCTCTGAAAAAAAAAAAACATCAGAATTTCTTTGGTCTCATTTTTGGCGAATGCATTATCTTATAACAAAGTCGTACCTAGGAGCACCATATGAAATTCTGAATATAACTCTTTCAAATTCTTTTTTTCAAATTGTGATTTACTAAATTTGTCATTACGACCCTTTTAATTTTTAATTTTCTTGTTCATTTGTGTTATTACCATTGAAAACGGGTCTGATTTAGACCTTGAAACGTTTGGACTATTTGAAATATGCAGACTTTCAAGAAATTGTGTTATTCCCAAAAAAATCCGCAAAAATACAAGCTTACATTATTATCTTACTCCTCTTTCGTTGAGTTCACCAACCCCAAATAGCCCCATTGATACCTCCTAATGATGCATTTTCTGATTTTAGCATTAAAATCGCTGACTATGTATTTGAAGTGCCTGTTGTTAGTATCTAGCGCCATTTTGATTAGCTTGTTCAACTGTCCGATCTGTTCGTCAGAACCCATATTATTTGAATAGAGTATCATTTCGAATCTTTTATAGATGAGATAGCGCCCTCTGTTAATTCTTCAAGTTGGTGTTCCTTGGTGATATAGGCAATAACAACAATGCTACAATGCAGACCATCTAACTTTAAACACAAACACGGGTTAACCTTGGATAAGTACGAATAGATATAATACTGTTTCATAACGCCAGCTAAAACTACGCCAACGATCTAGAACAGCGTCGATGAATTTTTGAAGGTTATCTGGGGAAAATAGAGTAAAGTGCAGTTTAAGATTTGAACCCTACTACAATAGTAATGTATTATAAATTTATAAAAGTAATATCACTTGCTTTTGTTTTAAATAATTTAGTTCATCATCTTCAAAAGAACCACGATTTTTATTTCAAATTTTATGGTGTAATGTATTTAACACTGCAAAACAAAACTTACTGATTTTCAGAAAGGCGTGCCAGAGAACAATCATTTTCATAACCTCCATGTTTATTCTGCATTCCAGTGTGTATTATACTACCAACTGCCACATCCACGTCATTTGAACAGAGATACTGCAACGATTCAACAACTTCGTGGCCTTTTGACTAAAAAATACAACACTATTTAACAAAACAAAACAATTTTAAGAGAATACCCATAAGTCTATTTTAGTGAAGGATGAATAATCACTAATTCCGACTCTTTCTCGGCAGGCCTCGTACTCCTTACCCACAAAGTCGATCCAATGTGGTTTGCCAAAAGTATTAGTATAAGCCATTTTATATGGTGTAAACCACTCCTCCTCATCTTGTTCTATAAAATACTTTTCAGTGAAATTATTTACAGTATTCCTGTCTTTTCCTTTACCTTCTATGGTCTTGTATCAAACCAAGTAGGTCTTTCATATCCCATAACCTGACCGAATACTGCCCCTGCTTCTCGTAACTTTGGATAAACAGGAGACATTCGCAAATTTCTTCCTATAAAAATTCATCATTTGACTTAACCACCTTCCAACTTTAATATAAATACCTGTTCGAAATTCGTGATGGGGATAAATGACACCATAATGTAAACCTGGAACTTCTTTAACTCGATCACGCAAAAATTTCCTGTTGTTATGTAACCCTAAGAATCTTGACACTTCCAATTCGTACATATCAAACGAAGTT
Source organism: Octodonta nipae (assembly GCA_034190945.1). NCBI lineage: Eukaryota > Metazoa > Arthropoda > Insecta > Coleoptera > Chrysomelidae > Octodonta > Octodonta nipae. The sequence continues at coordinate 45,105,214 of CM067221.1, read as the reverse complement.
TCACCGTCAGCTATTAATTCAGCTGTTGCTTTGCCTTACCCCACCTGCCGGCTATTCCACTAGTTTTTTCCTACTCTGCTGCTACCAAATAGTTTACTTAATCTAAAAAATAGTAGTGTGCATTGAACATGAACCTGAAGTACATAGTACCAAATAACAATATTAACTAAATAATTTT